>BSAI01000119.1:6524709-6627893 GCA_036245035.1 Adrianichthys oophorus | reverse complement strand
GATAGATAGATAGATAGATAGATAGATAGATAGATAGATAGATAGATTTTTAGCTTTTATGACAATGAAAAAGCAACTTTACATGGTTAACTACTGGAGCCCTCAGTACAAAAACAATTTAAATTCAATCGTATTTAGATTGTAAGTTTAGGCAACATCATAAAAATAAAAAGCACACAGGCAGCTTCTGGAGTCACTCTGTCTGCATGGTCTGCATCACTTGAGCCAAACTCACCACTGGTATCTACTGGTTTGACAGCTTTCCAAAATCAACCAAAAACATTTCCTTCCTCAGCCACAGTGGCTTCCCATTTCTGCTCCGAGGCAGAATTTGTTGTGGGTGATTACCTTTCTGACAGCACTGTCAGGCATTACTCCATCCAAAAGCATCTTCTGATCGAAATATTCAAAAATCCATTTCTCACAAGCATCTCCCGCTGGCACATTACTAACACACTGATTGATTTCTCCCTCCCTTGAGAGGCTGATTGCAGGAGGGAGAGGTGAAAATAGGGAGGTGGGTGGTTTTATGTGGGCTTGGCTCCTCAGGGACAAGTGCAGCTAATCATCCACAATCACAAACAGAATGTTTACACGCTACAGCTGCAAAAATTGTGATTTGCCCTAAAAAGTCTCCATTTTCCTTGTTTTGTCTTACTTGATGTCGTACTTTCCATTTAGACTGCTTCAGCAGTTTTTTCAGACTATTTACTTCAGGCTATTTTTTGAACCATGGTACTTCCATTGATTACTCAGTTAATGTCACAAGTTGTACAGATTGTTGTTTGTATTGTGTATTTTTAGAAAAGAGATAAAAAATAAAAAAAAAATTCACTGAGATTGTTAAATATTTCTCAGTGCTCCGCAGACAAAAAACTTACGATACTGTTACTACGCTAACTCGCAACCTTGTTAGTAACATTTAACCACACACAGTCCGACATTGCTACACGTTAGCCATGTCAGTGTTTTTACAATAACACATAAACTTACAAAGAAATTGGTTGAATATACAGTTCATGTTTTCCTCTTCCATTCTCAACTAAGCTGTCTTAAGCAACTGTCAAGATGACAATTGTTGAGCTTGGTGATGGTCATTGGACATACGGAATGCCATTGAGCTGAAGAAAGAGTCCTATTGAGCCTGGCTGTCTTATGGGTCTCCCACGGCTGCTGACAGGTATCTGCAGTCCAGGCAGCATAGAGCATGAGCGGTTGCAATAACAAAAACTCAGGTCTGGGAGGAGTTAAGGGAGGCAGTGGAAAAGGATTTTTGGTCAGCCTCAAAGTAATTTTGACAAACTATTCAGGGGAGGGTAGAGAGGGGGTAGCAATTGTCTGTCATTAGTGTCTACTGTGATGGCGGTGAGTATTGCAGACAGGATGTTGAGAGGTTGACATTGTTGAGCACTTTTGATTGAGGAAGCAAAGACTGAGGATGATGGAATGGACCTGTCCATTACTGAAGTAGTCAAAAAACTCCTCAGTGCCAACGCTCTGGGGGTGGATGAGGTCCACCCTGAGGACTCAGGGAATACAATGTATACATAATCAAGTATGCGCTTTGTGTGACTCACTCCAGCTGTACGCAAAGGCTTGATAAGCTATGAAAACCAGCATTCTTTTAAAGGGACATTGAATGAGGAACATCTTCAAACTCTATTAAGGTAACAGCGAGTTTCTGAGTGTTGTGGTTAACATAAAGCTACATGAAAATGTAATTTAAAAACAATAAGTTGACATAAACAACTAAACTCAAACACAATAAAACAAAACTGTTAAACCATGTAGAAACAAAATAACCAGATGACAAGAATGAAATGAAAACCAGAGTAATATACAAAAATCCTATATACTTATAAAATTTATTGTCACTTACTGTCAGGAAAATCATGTTTTCTTTCAGGGATGATTTACATTACAGACCGCTTAAGCTGGTTTCTCTTGAAATCCTGTTTCTCCCAGAATCCATGTACAGGGAAACCTTATACAAGTCTAAACTGGACAAATAAACGCCAATATCACCGAACAGGATATATGAAGACTGACGAGAGACGGGCACATTAACTGGAGTTTTTTCCAAAACACACAAAAAACCATGAAAATATGACACCAGTCTCCAGTGGTCTTTGGAAGAACTGCAACATAAGTCACTCTTGGGTTTGATGTAAACGCACCCTGTCATAGGTCATCGCAGAACTCATTCAAATGCCAATTCTTTGCTTTCCAGCTAGTTATGTAGCTTTTTAGATGGATTTACAAGAGCTTGGAGCTTGAGTCAAGGCAAAAACCTAAAAAAATAAAAAATACAAAAAAAAACAGTTTTGATTATAGTGGCCATAAAACACGACATTCTAAAGTTTAGGAGCAGAACAAAAACACAAAAGGAACTCATCCAAAAGTAAACAGATCAGAAAAAACAAGAATTGTGTTCAAACAAGTCTTTCTGTTAGTGTCCTTTATAACCTCAGAGGGTTATTTCCTGTGCTGCAGCCTCTTGGAATGATACAGTAGCGGGTGCGATCCTGTTCAAACAAATAAGTGAAAACTGTCAAGATAAAGAAAAGTTATCTGTCACTGAGAAAGGAAAGAAAAAAAGTCAATAAGGGAAAAGACAACAGAGCAGTGGTATGTTGTCCAGATAATACAGTAATTACATTTTTTTCAGAGCATCTGTTTCTGCTCAGGGTCCTTTGCTAGTCCTCCTGTCACTGAGCAGAGTACATTTGTGCAGATGTGATATATATTTCTTTTTTTTTTCCTGCGTGTGTGTGTGTGGGGGGGGGGGGGGGGGGGGGGGGGGGGTTCTGTAAGTTTTAGCATTGCATTGTGTTTAATGGTCCTAAACTTGTAAATTTTGTAACTTCTGTGTAATTCTTAGGATTTTTGAAAAACCGAAAAAAAAATCAAATGAAAACTGAAAAAAAGGAAATATTTTGCTAACATTTGTAAGAGGTTGAATATGATACATTCAAATGCAAAAAAATGTTTTTAGCATTATAATATCAACCTCATACTTACTTTAATTTATCATTACCAGTATCAGGATATTTTTAACAGTTTTTGCATTTGCATAAAAATAAGCATTTGTGACATCTTCAGACTTTGTTAATGGTATCTTAAAACATTGCTCCTTTAATGGTATGTAATTTATATTTATGAAATCCTGAGTTGTTGTTTTTTTTTTTTTTTACTACTATTTGACTTCAATCAATAAGGATCACTTTAGCGCTAAAACCTCAAGAGCATCACTTTTATGATCTTCTAGATGATGAACAGTCACAATCCATGTATGTGCATTTTACATTGTTTTTCAGACTATTCATTGTTGTTTTGGGCCCATAGAGCATGCTCATCATAAAGATAAACTTCATTACAGCACAGAGGAATGGAGGTCTAGAAGAGTCATTAAATTAAGTGTCATTAAATTGTTAAATAAAGGTGTCATTAATTGTTTAAAATTGGCATTAAGTAAATAAATTTGGAAATCAATAAATAATGACACATTTATCTAATAATTTCATTTTAAATATATTTATTTCAATCTGTCTCTTCCATCCCACACCGGACAAGAAAATAAATATGTCATGAAATATTAAATGTGCTTTTTTTTGCAATTTTAACATTTCAATGCCACATGTATTTAAACATTTATTTCTTGATTTTCAATGTTATTTATCTAATGCCAATTTTAAAATATTATAAACATTGTTATTTAATAATATAATGGCGTATATATATATATAGTATTTTTTTCATTTTGTCTCTTCTGGACCTCCATACAGAGGAAAGGCCGCGCTACCGTCTGTGTTTTGATCATTAGACAAAGGTTCATCAAAATGTTCTGAAATGATCACAAAATTTTTTGTTTTCCATTAGCGTTCTCAACATCCACTTGAACCAAACTAATATAGACAAACATCATTTTAGTGTTCTTTTCTAAAGGTAGGCACAGCTTTCCAAGCTCTGTCCACAGGAGATAAAATCCCCCCTGGCCCACTCTTTTTGAAAAAAAAGGATCACAGTTTACCGTCGTAATAGCTTGCATTCATGACTGTACATAAAATAAGTTCCCATCAAAATACACAAAAGCAGTTAAGGATTATTATTTTTTCTTGTTTTATACACCTGGAGTGATTCCAGCTTGTTCCAATTAGCAGCACATGTAAAGTGAATTCTTAAAAGGTAATTGGCTTGATGTCTTTTAGTCAAAGGGAACCAGTTTTCACAGCTTTGATCTGCCAAGGCTGTGCAGGCTTTCAAAGCCTCCTGTTCGGAGGGAGAGTGTAGCGGGTGGAAATGTGTTAATTATGAACTACTGAAGCCACGGGAGGCTGATCTCTCTCTGTGACCTCTGTATTGCAGCAGCTGCTGGCACTTTGCAGGAACTTTTCCAAGATCAGGACTTGTGTCACGTATTACATTTTAAAAATCTGGTTATACGTCTGGCTAAATTGTCGTCTCTTGCCTTATGTTTAAGCTGGTTATTTCTTCACCACAGAAAAAATGAATGGAAAAAAACACACATTTCTGTTTCTGGATTTGAACTATTTGCAGAACTGAAGTTTTTTTTTTTTTTTGTAAAGTTGTGTAAATGAAACAGAAGAAAAAAGTTATCTTTGCAACAAAATTTGAAGTCACCTTTGTTCTCAGTTCTGCTGAACAAGCTCCTTCAGTGTTAGCGAGGGAGTAACACCTGTAAATTAGACCCAATTAACCCTTTTGCCTCCGCTTACATCAGCGAAGTTTGATGGATGAGCTTTTCGCTTTTATTCACCCTACAAACGTGAGCTGTATAGATAAGGCTTGTTGCGTAGCAAAGAGTGAGGTGTGAGAGGACATGCTCGACTGCTCATTCCCCCGTTTTTGTTCTGCTAACAGTGGAGTACTGCAGTAGGTTCATCTCCTTTGAAATCCATC
The DNA here is from genome assembly GCA_036245035.1 of Adrianichthys oophorus. Lineage (NCBI taxonomy): Eukaryota > Metazoa > Chordata > Actinopteri > Beloniformes > Adrianichthyidae > Adrianichthys > Adrianichthys oophorus. Next base: position 6,622,973 of record BSAI01000119.1, on the reverse strand, counting down.
TGTTTTGATATTTTTCAAAATAATAATTACATTTTTAGAAACAGAAAGAGCACTGAAGTGAAATAAGTTGTTTTTCCTCTGTGATCTAGGAAGTCTGCATTGAAATTTTTCCCAACCCGTCACCTTGAGTTTTTATTTATGTTAGTACGGTGAAAAAATATACATAAAGGGGTGCTAGTTCTCCAATGAATATGAGGTAAATCTAATTTACAGAGCATGTTGGCTTTTTTTTTTTTATATCGTCATTAAAATCAATGCTATTTTCAGCAGAAAGGGAACACTTTTATCCAAAAGTGATTGAAAGATTTCCTAAAAAGCAGGTAATCGTGGGATTCAAAATGACACAATAAGCGTTAAATCTTGGATTTAAACCCCCAACCAACCGATTGCTGGACATATGCACAACCCACAACAACCTGATTTACACAGATTACACAATTACAAGGCCTCCATTCATTTTAAAGTTTCAGGCTACTAAAATAAATACATAATTTTAAAGACCACCTCTAACAAGAACGGTGTTACTGTTGTTTCCTTAAAGTCATCTCTTGATCGATTGTAAAAGTGTTTCAGTGGACATTTGATTATAATTTTGAAGCTCTTAGGCAAAATTTAAAAAAGCCTGTGTCCTTTCTATGACATTGTTTCTGCAGAGCAGCAGCTGTTGTTCAGAAATTTGAGTTGTGGGTAGGACTATTGGCATGAGAGTAACTGAGCTCCATTTCCCATGATCCCTTTGTTTACAGTCTCTCCCGTTAGCTTACATCCTTTCAAAACCTCAAGCTAACATAGGCGTGCAACAAAAATACACAGTAATATTGGAGCCATCCAGCCGTACAGCATTGAGCCAGATTCCAGCTCAGACAAGCAAAACGAAGACGTACATGGATTTATTTCTGTCTCTAACAAAAACATGCAGGTGTGGGGGCTGTGAGGACTGTGACCTTTTGGTTTGATGTTGGTTCTGTTCTCTTTATGTTCTGTTTTCAGGTTGTTTTCCCCCTGTCTCAATCCCACCAGGTTCCAGTAGTTAATTATCCACAGCTGTTTTCATTCAGGGTAATTTTTCTTCAGTGTATTGTAACGTCGGGTTTTCAGTTGAGCCTTGTCAGGTCATCGGCTTCTTCACTCTTTGTGTTTCTCCCTTTTTTCATAGGGTTTTCATGCTAAAGGTTATGAAAGATTTACATGTTTGTCGTCTCCTGCATTTTGGGGGACCTACACCACCGGTTCCTGACATGGGGCCAAAGTAGAGTGACTGACCTCTAATAGGAGTGTTGCTGCTTTGATTCCTGTTCTGCCCACCAATGTATGGAAGGGAAGGGTCAGGATAACACTGAACCGCAAATTGTTACCAGTGGCTCGGCAAGCTTCACTGCCAACAGTGTGTGAATACATGCCTAATGAATGGGTGAAAAGAACTGTGACTGGTCTTAGATTAAGTTACAGCTGTATTGTTGCTACACTCCAAAGTTAGGAGTGATATAGTAAATATTATTGCCAACAGAGAATACTGTGCAGCTGTATTATTGGACAAGACATTTTGATTTTCTTATGTTTTGCTGGAAAAGTGGTTGACATTGGGTCTTCAACAAGCTGTCAGATAACTTCCTAGGGACTGTTCAGGGCACATGTGATGGACATACCATTTGACCTATCACTCATGATGGTGTTCCTCAGGGTTCTATATCATGCCCAACATTATTCAGTCTATATTATATCTCAGGGCTGCACGGTGGCGCAGTGGTTAGCGCTCCTGCCTCACAGCAAGAAGGTTCCCGGTTCAAGTCCTGGCTGGGGGACCTTTCTGTGTGGAGTTTGCATGTTCTCCCCGTGCATGCGTGGGTTTTCTCCGGGTACTCCGGCTTCCTCCCACCGTCCGAAAACATGCTTAATTGGTTACCCTAAATTGTCCCTAGGTGTGGATGTGAGTGTGCATGGGTGTGTGATTGTGGCCCCTGCGACAGACTGGCGACCAGTCCAGGGGTGTACCCTGCCTTCGCCCATGAGTAGCCGGGTTAGGCTCCGGCAACCCCGTGACCCCGAAAGGGATAAAGCGGATTGGAAAATGAATGAATGATGAATGAATGAATGAATATTATATCTCAAGGTATAGGAAATCTAAAATATATTTGGAGACTGATCATGCAATGAGACATGCAATTACACTGATATAAGTATAATGTAGTGTATGGTGGATCCCAAAAGACAAGGTCCAGTAGAATTAAGTGGTTTATTTCAGGCCCAGACAGGATGATCAGGGAGAAGAATGGGGTTCAGTTAATGGACACCAGGGAACACCAGCTCACTGAAGTGAGATGAGATCTTTCTTCTAAAGTTCAAAGACTGGAGGCGGATAACCATAAACAACCTGAAATGAGAACAACATTGTCCCAGAGCAAGGCAACAAATTATGGACATACTCAATTCAAGCTAAAACCATTCGGAATAAAATCCTGAGAACATAACAACCTCAACCAGATCTATAACAATGGATTTAGATGTTCTAATTGTTTCTTAGTTTGCAAGTAAAAAACTGAAAATAGGTTGACTGATTTTCAGGAGTTGACCAAACTCAGGCCACTACTTGACTCCTGTCAGACACAATGTCTTTACGGAAATTGTAAAGTCTGAAGATATACTGGGATGTAATTTCTGCCTTCTCCCTGGTGAATGGAAGTTTCAGTAAAAGATCAAAATCAACCTTACCAGCGAGGCCAGCGGTACGGCGAATAGCCAGTTTCAAAAGCCTTGGAAAGCATTGGCTTCCGGGAATAGGCGGGGTGTACAGAAAACCAGCAGGATATCTCGGGTCCGTATCAAGAAATAGCGCTTGGCTTCAGGTGGAACATCTGAGCGATACACGGGTTCATTGGGTACGTTCTGTGTTTTGGTAGACTTTTTTGTGAACTTTGCCGTGAACTGACAAATACTTAATGCGGCACCTTTTCATTGAGAGCACGTAGATGTTGTCGTTAGGTTTTCTTAGTGTGTTTTATTTGGATGGAGTATCAAACTATGGATGGGGTATGGCCAAACTATGCAAAAATAAAAAATTTAAAAAAACGCAACTTATACACCAAAAAATACAGTACTTTTTCTAAAAGATTCACCGTTTCTGCACATACACCTGGTAAAATTGACAAGTGATATGCTACAACTAGTCAAAAAGTAGATTTAGTAACCAATATGGTGTGTAATACTTTTCATTGTGTTATCATTGTTGGATCACTTCAAACTTGCTAGTGGATAGCATATTTTATATTTTATTATATGTCTTAATATGCAAATGGGTATTTATTATAATATTCACTTTTTACAATTTCCTTGTTATTGTTCATGTCGATTTGTAAAGTTTCCTTTGCACAAGTTTGCTGCACAACAGTGTTGGTTTCAATGGTTGGAAGCTTCAGGATGCACAGATTTCTAGTGACGAGTGACAGACTTTACATTTTGTTGCATCACCTTAAACCTTGACAGTAGAGAATCCAATGATAAGTACAGTTGTCTTCTATTTACAACATTAAATTTTGCAAGCGAATCCTTCAGTTATTACATCAGTTGCCGTCTTTCTCTGAGGCATTACTTCTTTTTTCATATAAATTTTTACTACCTGCTCATAGTCTAGTTTCACTCAAAAGTACGCATGCACTTTGTCGCTCAGTCAAACTCTATGTGTCTGCTACATCCATCACCTCTCCAGCAGAGTCAAAGGCAGTAGCACCATCAAGTCTGCATAGAGGTCAAAACTATTTTGAGAGCAGACAGCCAGACTCCTGGAGCTGGCAAAGGAAAAGACAAGCTGACACACAGAAGAGACCAGGGAGGAAAGCCTGGTAACCAGAAACCAAGAAGCAGTGGAAGTCACAACACACAGGCAATAAAGTCTACATGGAAGAGAGTGTGCGTGTGTATGTCTGTGTGCTACCCACTTTCTAAATTAGAACTGTCCAATTCTGTCTGTGACAGGAATGCTGCAAATGTGTACTTTGCTGGCTGGCCAGAGGGCAGCCCAATGTCTCAATGAAGAAATCTGCTGAATTGGAATGTCATAAAACCCACAGAAGTTCAAGTTGAGCAAAGAATGGTTTTTCTTAACAATAAATGACATTTAAGAAGACATTTTGAGAATCAACAGCACTGATTTTTTACTACAAAGTTCAGGCAAATTCTTAGCCTGTTGGAGTGCAGGGAGTCTCCCAGATAAATCTCACTAGTTATGAAACCATGTCCTTCTTGGACAGTTTGATAGCCACACAGAGGCCAACTTAAAGATACAAACATTTAAGAACACACTCAATTGTATGGATAATTTAGAATCACCAGAGAGGCTGATGTTTGTGTTTTTAGGATGTGGGGTTGTTCCAGAAAAATCTGAGGAAATTGGCCTGAGAGGGAAGTTCATATTTCATCTCCAAAAAAAAAAAAAAGGCCCCAGCCTTGATTTGAACCAAGGTCACTGGTTGTGAGGCAAAAAAACACTAGCAGTTGTTCCGAGTCTCTTAACCCTCAATTAGAAGGCTTTTTTTTAATGCTGTATATAGTATAAAAAAGTAAGCTTTAATTTGTTTTTTTTTTTATGCTAAACACAGAGCTTTTTTTCATTGTGGAAATAACAGAATGTTTAGCTTTGATTCATTTCAACTGACTTAGTGGCAAATAAGCCAAAAGAGTTTAAACTTTTGAGGCGAAACAAATCGGTTTAGGATCAGTTTAGACTTTGAGCCCTTTTGAAGATACATATCAGCTAAAACAGATGTTCAAGTACATAGTTTGCAATCACCATGAGTATAAGGATGGTCTTTAAGTGTATGCATGAACTGTAAGCATATTACACAATATACATGGATTGAAGATGTTTTATTAAGGCCAGTGTGAAACGCTAAAAACACTGCTTACTTTTCAGATTCATTCAGAGCATTGATCATTTTTTGGGGGTGCCACATTCCGGTATGATAGCGGTGATTGTGTAGCTTGGGAGCTGGCTCCCTGGACCTGATTATCCTCTCCAACTTGTAAAGAGTGATCCCTGGGATCTCTGTGAATTGAATTAATTGTGTGCGTTGGAAGGGCTCTTAACTTAAAAAAATATTTCACAATGGGGAATATTGATGGAAAAGCCTTGAGCAGACCATTAACTAGGACCCTGTGTGTAGTGAATGAGACATGACAGTTGAAGGTGTTAGGGAGGAAGATGCAGAGGAGACGATTGGTTGAAGATGAATAATTCACGACGGTAACCCCTGAAGGGTTAAGTTAAAGGCAGACCACTTTCTGGAAGCATTTCATACCAATTATACCAATAATTGATTGATTTTATTGTTGTGAAGAATATAAAATAGTTTTGGTGAACGCCATGATAAACCACGCAGGTATTGACCTGAAACTGAACAAATTCTCTAGTTTTCAGAACCACTTAGATTCCTTTAAAAAATACCTGGACTGTCCAGATTGCTATCAACACTGACCAATCCCGGTGTGAATGCATCTTTTCACAACTGTTTAGCCTGAATATGTCATTTTGAATACCAATACATGAGTTCACTCACCTGCACAAATCTGCCCCTGTCCAATCTCTGAAATTAAGGACCTACATTATCATCTTGTTCCAGCAATGTTCTCATTATGGAGGACATGTATAGAGAAAATTAAGCTCTAAATTGCATTTCTGACTTTTTCTTGATTCAAATCATTGTGAACCAGTGACTATATTTGTTACATAGAAAACACAAAAGCACACTTGGTGGGCCACAAGCTTCCTGCTCTGTTCCATTCTGACGCAGCCCCTTGCAAATAGATCCATGCACGTCTTTGTTTTCCTTATCCTTGCTGGCGTCTGGCTCAAAACACCTGGATAGCTCCAATATTGTTCACGATTTTTGTTGCTCCGGTAATTTGAGCTTGGGGGTGTGAATGGCTGTTAGCTAGCGGGAAAGCGCACAAACAGAGTTCTCAGCAAAGGTGAGAGGAAGGAGGGTTGTTTAGCCCCGATGGTCCCACCCACAACTCAGAGGCAAATGTTTGATGAACTGCTGCTGATCTGCAGAAACTATGTCCTAAAAAAACACACATTTGTTTTTTTGTTTTTTTATTTTGGATAAAAACTTCACAATAATGATTAAAAGACCAAAGATTATTGGAGTGGGTTTATAAGCAGGGTTGGTCTTGGTTAGTCTTTGCAGGGAGACTGCCTGGAACTACCAGGTGCTGTAACAAACTGAAACCAAATGGGGGCACTGTCCAGTACCTCTGCGTGCAAGTCTGAAGGCCAGCTAAAGACAGTAAAGCATAAGCTGAATCACTGAGTGATTTGCTGCAGTCACACATGGAAGGAATGGCCAAAAGACAATAACTAAACATTTTTAGTTCCATTAGCAAATTCCAACAGTCTACAATCCCAACCATGTGCTCAGGAAAGTTTAAATTTTCATCTATTTAGTAATATTTTCAATCTTTATGCCAAAGGTGTAAATATTAACATTTTTATCCAGTGTGTATAGAAAAAAACATGAGTATTAAAGGTAATTAGTTGTGAAAGTTACCAATTTAATAGTCAAGGCGGTGATAAATTACCACTGAGACTTGTTTGGGAATGGAAAAAGCCCCTCCCACTTCTCTGATAATAACCATCTCAGACTCATTGCAGTGGACGTATTCAAGCAGACAGCTTGTATTATTTCTAGCAAAACTCATGGTGCTGACAAAAGTGGGAGAAGACAGAGATGCTGCAAAGTATCAGAAACCTTCAAAAGAGACATGGGAGGTGTGCGTTTCTGCTTTATGTGCCGTGAATTTCAATGTGTCTCTGATGAATACAGGCTCATATAGGCTCTCAGCGCTTTCAAAGTTGCCATTTCAAATCTACAGGCAATGATTGATATAATTAGGAGTAATGGTCCATCCAGCGATTATCATACTGAATAGTCTAAGGTCTGACACAGGTTCCTCATAGTGCAGAATTCAGACTATGTTGTTTATTTATTTTTTTTTATTATCATTCATTATTTATTCTGATTCAACACCAAACATTGCAGTTATTTTCCACAGGGATGGGGACTCTGAATCTTAATATTATGTTGGATAGTAATTGGATCTAGATTCAAGCTTAATGAAGCCATTTTCTCTCCCCGATTCCCACTGAAAAGGTCTTGAAATATTAGATGAGCTTTGCTGAAAACTTATTGTAGAATGTAATCTCACACTAAAGCTGTATTGTAAAAAAAAAAAGTTGAATTTAGAGGAGATTGTAACTTACTTTATGAGTTAAAAAACTGTAATGAATTTGCTAACGTTCAGTGCGTCCAAGTTTTCTCACATAGAATAAAATGTACAAACATTTTGTTAGGCAAAGCAATGCATTAGCTCCATGTTAATGTATCCCTCTAATAATATGAGAATATTACAGGTTTGGGGCTTTGCATCCGCCGGCTGACATCGCAGATGCCATGCACTTTGCAGCTATTTCTAGTTGTACTAAATTACTGATTCTTTTTTGCTACCTAATGACACGATAAAATGCCTGAATCCTCCATGTCACTTTCAGGCAGATATAACTGATGTGACATTTGACTAAGGCTGCTCTTTCTGTCTTCTGTAATCAGAGAATTTCCTCCTACTCCTCCACACTAATTTGCAGTCTGCAATTGAAGGATTTGTTTTTTTTTTCAGGGGTCAGCGTGACTTTTACATCCAAATGGGATGTACAAATGAAAAACCTTGCTTCATTACTTTTCACAGTATTATGAAACACTGTGGTCAATGTGCAATATTTGACCTATTTTACAATACTTTAGGAAAAATTGGCTGGTAGCAGAACTCTGTAATGGTTTGCCGGCTACAGTAAAGTATGAGGGGTGGCTTTAAAGTCTGAGTCTTGGGCTTTAAGGCTTTGAGGCTTGAATACATTTCTCAAGAGCAGTTTAACCCTTTATAGGACTTAGTAAGATGCTAAAAGGCACATACTTCTGCTCATTGAAATTCAAAACCTCAGGAGATTTTATTACATTCATATTTTTGAAAAGTTCTGTGCAGTAAAGCTTTTGCAATTAACACGACTAAAACAGAATGCCCATTGCCTTAAATGAAGGAAACACTGCACCAGGAAGACTATTAAACATTTCTCCTTACTAAGAATTAGATGGAAAATCTATTGAATTTGTCAGAAATCGACATTTCTTCTACAATTTGAATCCCAAAATGTTGGAAATATGTTTAGGACACTCATATTTTCACTGAATACATTGAAAAATAATGTATCATTTAGTTTTTCTTATAATACATTCAAAATTTAGCAACATGGATCAAAGCTGTCACTCAGAGAAAAAAATGAATCCTCTCAAATCTTTTATAACATCTTTATAACAACGATATGCAGCACATAACTAACATAACGGACTGTGTTGCATAACAACGCAAAGCCGTTTTTCCTGTGACAGAATCCTTCGATTTTTGTTGACTACTATGACGTGTTGCATATCAACACAAGCCTGCTTTTTTTCAAAATCCACTGGAAATATGCTAATCACGTCAGCAGTTGAAGAGTTAACAATAGTCAAAAGAATGTTTTCACTGGAGCTAGAGCTCCAGTGTCAAAGAGTAACAAAGTTGGGTCTTGGATGAAGTCCGAATGTGACTGGATGAAAATCCCATCTTGACTTGATTCCATCTTCCAATTACACAGATGTGGTACATTCTATGAGTTAAAGACAAGTCGACTCAAATTTCTTTTAACATTTATTAATCTCTCACAGCTCTCTCATAGTTACCACTCTTTGACTACTACAGTGAAATAAAGGTTTTTAAATTAGGGAAATCTGTTAGAACTACGTGAGATAAAATTGGCTTTATGGTAATGTAACACTGTGATAGATTTTCAAATTCCAGCTATGCTAACCATGATATGGCACTGCAGCTCACGCAAGAAGACAAATCAAACTTCATTAATAAAAAACAGACAAGAACTCCTCCAAACATTTTAGGACATTTTGGAGATTCCCTAAAATGTTTTTTTTAGAATTTGCTATAGGGTTTCTCACCTGTAGGAGGAAAGTGGCTTCAGATGTTCAGTAACCATATAGACTTTTGTTTGGCCTGTTTTTTGACTACATCCACCGTACTGTACCATGTGCTTGTGTCTGCCACTGCAATATAAATCCCCATCACATCATTATCTATATTTTATGTCTCCATGTAAATAACACCAATAACTGTCTTTTGGTTTATTTCCTGCAGCATTAAAAATGTGTTTTTACCAACAACATGTTCTGACTTGATTCATGACTCCATTTACATGACCAGAAGGGTGTGTTTCCCATGCAACAGTCACCAAAGTTTCACCTACTAGACTCTAATACATGCCTATTTCTAGCAATAAAAAAGCAATAAAAATATAAACTGTCATTTTTAAAGTGCCAAGTACAAATCTCAATTCAACACACAAAACTAATTTAAGTCCCTTCATTTGTATTGCTCAGTATACTGGAAAGCATCAGCAAGAACGGAAATTATATATATTTTAAATGTCTACTTATTGTTTTGGATGCTAGGTCTTGTAATTATTCAAAGACAAATAATCCACTGAAATGTTCAAACCGATTGTTTGTAAAGACCTATTGAGACCAAATACTTGACAATTGTTTTAATTTCTTGAATTTTTGGGAAATGCTACCAACTCCTTAGTGAACAACCTCCGCTTTTCCTATGAAACCCCCACAAATTCTATGCAGTCAATCAAAATCAGCAACTGTTTTTTTTACTGACATAGGCAAGGTTCTAAAGTGAATAAACATGCCAGATGCCAATGTTTTGCAGGAAGGAGGAAGACATTACTCAAGAGACAGGTGGAAGCTGGACCTCTGAATCCTGATGATGAGTCAGATATTTTTTTTTCTTCTGGGCCTACATCTAACATGAGCAAACCTCCAAAACCTTAACAAATAACCCAGAGTCGGCTGTAAACACACCCACAACACTCCTAAAACATGAGGAGTGTGCTGGAGAGCCCTCTGGCAGCTTCTTGTGCTGACAAGCTCATGAGGAAGTGATGGATGACCCACTGTGGAGCCTCTCTGCAGGCAGAGGATAACTGATGCTTCAGTTAGTCCTGTCCAAATAACTTCTGAAGTATATTTATTTTTAAAAACCTGTCTATTTTTGATTTCTAATAGGGGAATATATCCACTTTCAAGAAAAGCGCTTTTGAAAACCCACTGAATAAAATTGAATTTACACAAAAAATAACCAGCAGATTTTATATTATTTTATTGGTTTACTTTTAAGTCCTATTGATATATCAAAGAGACAACTTGCAACTTTTTTTAATTAGTTGTTTTGTTTTTCTAAACACAACAAATAGAAAAAACATTTATTGAATCTATTATTGATTGAATAATCTATTCATCAAACTACTTTTCCAGAATAAAAATAAACATAATAATAGTTGACTATTTGTTCAGCTCGTTAAGCTCCCCTCCATGTATATTTTTTCTACTGTAAAATTATTCTGTAAAATTATTCAGAGCCCAGAACTTGTTAAAAAAAGCAAAAACTCAATTTTCATTGGAGTGGGTGTTTAACTCACTCAGATCACCCCTCTATTTTAATGATAGCCTAAATCATTTATGAAAAAAATATCATAGAAACTTGGCTTATGTTGATTTTTTTCCAAGGAAACCAAGCAATAAGAAAACACCTTGATAATAATTGTGCTGCTCCTGTGGCGCCAGGTGAGATGGTCCCTCAGTTCCTCCAAACCACCTTTGAATGTGACACACTTGATCACCAAGCGATCACCCATTTATAGAATATCTACCAACCATGTTGAACCCACCTTCCGTAGTACTGTACAGTTATAATACAAATACTGAGATAGCACATGCAGACATATCATATTACCAGTTGGAGAAATAGAACATTGTTTCTATTTCTAACAAAAAAGAAACTCTCTTCCTAGTAATTGTTATTCATTTTCTTTGTCTTTCATACTTCCAAAGGCAACATTTTCTTCAAAGCATAAACAGGGTTTATTAGCATTACTGCAAAGACGCTTCTTTAGGCTGAAACTTTTGTTTATTCCAGTAGTTGTGTGAGAGAAAGATCTGTGATTTGTTTAAACATGTGGTAACTTTTGCCAGTTGGACTTTACAGTGGGTATTTCTACCTGCATTATCTATTGTCCTGAATGTGATAGTACATCTGGTATACAGAGACTTAAAACCATGCGGAGACTTCATTAGGTTTAGTACAAGTTCAAAATGTAGCTTTTCAACTAAAATTGAATTCAGGAGTTGTTACTGTCTAGAATTGGACGTAATTCCCACATGATGTTCATGTTAGTTAACGAAATCTCAATTAGCTGAAGTATAAAATGCTTTGGTCTGAGAATAAAGGTTCCTATGGCAAACACTCTCACCAATCCGAACTTTGTGATGCAAGATCACATGCTTTTATTGAGGCACAGAAAAAATATCACAGAAAAAATTAAAATTAGCAAAAGCCTGTTAAAAGAAAGGTACTGTACCAGAGCGAGAATGATTATTCTGGCAAATATAATGACTGAATAATTATTACTGTTAATTTTTCAATAGAGGTCTATGAGAGTCTCTGATATAGTAAAAGAGGAATTTGGGATAAAAATGCATCATTTTTAGTTTCTTTTTTCTGTGAGCTGTTGCAGCAAAGTCCAACACAAACGCTCGAGGCAATGACCTTAAAACAAGTACAAAGCACAAATAGCTATGGTTTGTAATCTATATTAATGCAAAGTAAAGATTGTGGACGTTTTGTTCTAATTTAATTCTTAGCAAAGAAACATTTCATATGGTTTTGACTTTGATGTCCAAAAAAACAAAAAAACTACTAACTTTTTCTTTTAAGGGTTTTGGGTTCAAGTAAGGAAGACTGTGCCAAATAGCAACAAATAATTTGGAAAATGTCCCTGCGTTTCTGGAAGTTGTGGCAAAGTCTTTTTGACATAAATGCTTTCAGAAATATAAATTAAAAAATGCTTTATTTTTATCAGTTTGACATTTTACAAACTGCTTAGTGAGTAAGCAAGAAAAAAATGTAGCCTTAAAATGCTTTCAGCATCAGTGCCAGCAGTGCTGCCAGCTAAGCAATGATAGAGATCAGTGAGACTCAGGTGCACGATACTGTCCAAAGAAGTCAGTCAAGAAGTGTCCTCATGGAAGACTAGCAGCCAAAAAAGCCAAACCTTCAATGCAGAAACAAGGCCAAGCGACTCAAGTTTGCAGCAAATCATAGGAACTGGAGAGCAGAAACATGTCAGCAGGTGCACTAAACTGATGAGTCAAAATGGGAAAGATTTTTCTGCAGCAGAAGGCAGCTTGTTCCATGAAGGGTTGGAGAGGGTTATAGTAATGAGTGCTGCAGGAAATACTGAAGCCTCTCTTGAATGTTTGGGGCTTCATTTGGGCCTGCATTGCAAATGGAGTTGAAGATTTGGTCAGGATTATACTAAAAAATGAGTAGACACTTATCCATCATTCAAAAGCATCAGGGAGGCGTACGATTGTCTCCAAATGTATTCTGCAGCTGAACAACAACCCCCAACATACAGGCAAAATCAGTGAGAATGTTCCTCAGCGTAAAGAAGAAGAGCCCATATCCACAGAAGATCTGAGGTTGGATCTCCAAGATTTTGAAACAACCTGCCAGTCGAGTTCCTTCAAAAACTGTGGTGAACTGATGGTGTTATAGGAAGGTAGAGGCTGCATTAAATACTGATTTAATTCACATTTCTCTTTTTTCTCCACAGAATCTGACTCCTGCTGGTGACGTCACCCATGAATGGACTATCAAGCTGCAGAAAAAATGGAGGATGGCGCTGAAGAAAATGGCAGAAGGAGCTCTCCTTTTACGAGAAGCAGAAGTCGGTGTTGATCAAAACTGAAGTTTTTTTGAAATTACACAAAACTTTTTCAATTTGGAACATTGAAATCCAAAACGTGAGGCAGTATAGCATTGATATTAGCAGACCTTTTGACACCAAATTTTCATCATGACTCCATCATACATACAACATAAAAAATTTGAGAACAGCATGAGTTTTTAATTTAAAAAAAAAAAAACTTTATTTACTTGTGATGTACAAATCAATGTACACTGAATAAAAACAAGGTAAGGCTACAACAGCTATTACAAACACGTAAAATTAAACATCAACAATTAACTGCTAAAAAATTAATTATAATAATCTGTCTTTCACGTACCTGCGCATTCACAGACACATGCAAGTACATGTTCTTCAGGTTAAAGAACGCTGGAGACAATCGCATCGCCTGAAAAGTATAAACACCCCTCAGAAGTTCATCGCAGTTATCACAGAGTCACAAGCAAAACCAGCCAACATTAGTATGAACTACAACACCCAATTTTGGATACGACTGATGCGATGATGGATCACTTTGAAGTATAAACAGGGCTTAATGCCGTTATTAACTAAAATTAAAAAAAAAAAAAAAAACCTGTGTCATTTTGTAGGACATAGTCTCTGCAGAGACAAAGAAGTTCATTAGAATTCACATCTGAGCTGTGGAAGGGATCATTGGTGAAGTGCAAGCCCACCCCTCTTCCTCTCCACATTGCTGAGAGCCCTCTGTTAAGAGAGCTAGTGGCCCGTCCAGCATATTTTTTCACATCCTAAATAAGCTCTATTTCAAACATCACTTTTTTGTTTGCTTCTGATTAAAAATTGTTTCCATTTTTTTTTTAAATCAATCAAGTGTAATTTTGAGCTTCATTTTCTTTATATATATATATATGCCCTCCATCATGAGAAAAAAATGTTGCAAGAACATGTGGAAAACACCAAAAACACAATTTCATCAGAGTGATTATTTAAAAAGAAGTCATCTAGTACGGATCAGAATGTACCAAAAGCTGCAATTCAAACTGCATTCAACAAAAGGTATGATGCCCTTCTCTAATAAGCAGCATCTATCAAAATAATTGTCATTTTGCAAACAAAAGGCTGTCAGTAAAAACAAATTAATTGTTTTGAAAAATGTTACAATCGTAAAAGTTTTCCTTGCAGATTATCTGTGTCTAAGAAGTTGAAATCCTCAAGGATTATGTCAAGATAAAAGATATATCATCTGTTTCTCAACTCCTTTCTCAAGCAGTAATCCTTAGACTGCACACACACACTTTGTTTTCTATTCTGTTCATCTTCTTGTCCTCATAGTATTACAAAACAACCCAAACAGAAAGAAGGGAGGATGTAGATGTAAACACACAAGATAATGGCAAACTATTGGGACACATCAGATAGTTCTGGTGTAGGGAGGTCATGCAGAGAGAGAAATCCTGATGGTCCAATAAAGATACAGTTTTATTCTTTAATCCTTCCTTTGCTGAGATCCAAAAGAAAAAAAAATACAAAAAACACTTTATTTTTTAATGATTTTATCCATAAAACTGCATGCATGCCATATGCGTGCCAGCTTGATAATTTGATAAAACACTAATATTTATTTAAGATCAATTTGACTTAGTTTAACATTAATATCACTACTGATTGCTTTTGAAAATCACATGACATACATTGCCCATATTTTTGTATTTTATTACTCATCAAACTTTACCAAATAGATTGGAAGAAATTAGGGCTGCAAAAATGTATAAAAGTTTGAAAGTGACGACTTTATGACCTACTTCCATTCATTATTAGAGTTAACTCATTAGCAACGAGCACAGATTAACATGATTTAATGCTAATCTTGGGGATTGTGGCATCATTAGCTCGTGATTATGCTGATAATTTTGGCGTTGGAAAGCAAGCCAAGTGGGTAAGTGGTTTAAAGGGTTATTTCTATCCTTGTCCCATGTTGTACTGAACCAGTGACATATGGTATACACTCTGATCTCCTCCTCACTCATGTCACTCCAGTCAAAAGAAGTCTAAACAGACGATACCACAGCATCACTATGATTAACTCGCTTCATTTATTTTTTATTTTTTAATGTAATGTATTTTTTTTGTGATATCGGTTGCTTAGTGTTATTTACTGTCATTTAAATTTCCCTGTTGTCAGTTAAATAAAGTTTTATTCAATTCCATTCTATTCCATTCAATATTCTATTAGAAATAGCTATATCTACAAAAGTTTTTTTGTGACAGAAGTAAATTCCAAGTATCAATAATATATGACATTACTTTCCAGTGTTGGAAGAGGTAATTTATTCATTATAAATCATGACAGACCTCAAAACATGAATGCACTGATTAATCCTTAAAAAGTAAGTTAAGAAGAAAAACGAGAATTATTTTCATTTAAACCTTTCCTTGTTGCTTGATGCTGGAGCTAATTGTCTCCTCCCTCTTTTTTGACCAAATCCATTTACTTCAGTTAATTAGACCAAAAGAGGTCATATCAAGGTCAAGCACAAGAGGATAACAAACCGTTCGAATCCATCACAGATAACCTCAGGCCGCTTCCAGTCTTTCTGCTATTTCACATCCTGCTGTGCTGAGTTCATAATTACCACCTATTTTCAGATTCGTGTCAATAATCTCAATTAAACTGTGGTAATCACATTTTCTTTCTCTATATAATCTGTGTTTTGATGACTTGGTGCTTTTTGTCTCCTATGCTAATGAAAAACAGCCGTCAGCGCCATTGTGGATTGCTGATGACTACAATCCTATTGAACGCAATCAATTACTCCCCAAGCCTGTCAATACATTAATCAGCCTTTAGAGGGCTTATTAGTACTGATTAAAAACCACTGCCTTGTCTGAACCCCATCCAGTCAGATATGGAGAGACATATAGACATGAAGAGTGAAAGACAGCAGTTTTCAGTACAGAGGCAGGGCTGAGAATCATTTGTTGTTGTTTTCTTTCCTTTTTTGAAACCAGCCTTTTTATCTCAAGCTCTAAAAACAACTTCTTGCTCCACTTAATTTTTATTTTTTTGCCCAAACCAATATTTTTTAAAGAAGCTTGTGGCCCACCCAGCGTATTTTCTCTGTCACAGATAAACTCTTTTTCTAAAAACATTTTTGTGCCTGCTCCTGATTCACAACAACGTGAAGAAAGAAATACTCAGAAACGCAACTTCAAGCTACATTTTCCTTGTAAATGTGTCTTTCATCATGAAAACAAATGCCCCAAGAGCCACCAAAAACACACATTTTATTGGAGTTGATCTTTAAAGACATTATCATGGAGAAACATAACATGAAGGATTCCAAAATTGTTGTGTGGAAAACATCTTTTTACCACATGAAGCAGGTCACAGTGTTGCAAAGTTAAACTTTTTTATTGATGGATATGTTTTTTTTTTGTTTTGTTTCTTAGCTCTAATGTTAGATCAATTATTCCTGTTGGATCCAAACACTTCTTTGACGAATGTGTTCAGTCTCATGGTTTCATTGAGCGGGAAGCCCTGTTCTAGTCTTAGTGACAGCCCCCTGACTTTCCATGTGGTATAGTGGTAGCTCAGCTATGGTTAGTTTACAGGGACTGTAATCTTCCCTTTACTTTAACAAAAATAAACTATATTACTTATAACAGAAAATTACCCTCCAAAACATGTTAAATCCCCATTCAGAACAGGATTTTTAGAACAATAGCTTCAAATCTGCAGTTATCTGTTCAAAATGACTAAAAGGTAATCAGGAGTTGGGAAAGTATTGCAGTTTGAAGACAGTAATGTCATAAGGCAGGGAATACATTACAACATAAGGTACATTATTACATATCACAGATAGGAAGAACCTAATTTTATTGATAAAATATGCTTTTGGTGTTTTGTGAGGGTTCATTCTGTAGGTGCAAGAAATTGCCGACTAAAGAGATGTATGTTTTTAATGACAGGCAAAAAGAACAATCTTTATATTTGTAATGATTTTTCAATCAATATAAATCTCATAAATGATCAGTGAGTGTGAATGTGTAGGTGTCCTGTCAGCTCAAAGTACAGTATCGCAGATATAAAGGCATCAGCTAAAGATTTACACTCTGATAATTTCCATTAACTTTATTAGTGACTCTTTCATCTTTGTATACCTTGTGTAAAAAAAAATCTTCATAAAAGAAATTGTTAATGTTTGCCTCTTTCAAGAGATTAACTCGTGAATCTAGGCTGCGCTTACTTGTCTCTTACAATAAGTGTTTTCTGGAAAAAAAGTGTAGTTTAAATGAGTAAAAAACAAAAAGATATCAAATATGAGACGTTAGTATTAATTTATAGATTATTTTATACACTTGTTCGATTCTGCAGTTTTATTTACTACATTTCTTTTGTTTATTTATTGTTTGTATGTTCATCTAATATAAACATGCTTGCTTTTGTTTACTACATGCTGATTATTTCTCCATCCAATCCAAACTTAACATTGAATACTTTCCCTACTATTTTATTATTTTGACATGCTAAATACAGCAAAAATGAATTTGTTACATTAAAGAATTGTATTTTAAAGTTTATATTTACTCGCCCAAACAAGATTACAGAGACTTTGAAATATGTGCTGTGTTCGTCATTCAAAGTGCTTCTGACTGTTGGAAAACTGTGCAACAGGTGCAAACGCAGCCGGATTGAGAGCTCAGTGCAAGGCTCATCCCCGATTACCTGAATGTTTCTACAAAGCCATATCAACTAACAGCTCACCAAGGCCCACATCTGCTGTTCTTTATGAACAAGTCCACAGTGTTGGCGTCCAAAGAGGATTTCCTATGCTTTGGTTGTAGGTTAATCCATTCACAAGTACACTAAAGTTATTAGTAGATCTTTGGGAAAGTCAACCTTCTGAACTGCTGCAGTCGGGCAGAGGAGCACAGGACCAAAAATCAAGCTGATTATCTTGTTCTTGAGCTGCTGGGTTTTAGTCAAACAGTGTTTGACAGGAATGGATGGTTTCTTTCCCTAAAATTTATAATTCATTTTTACTTAATTGACAAACAATTAGGTTTTTTTTGCAGTGGGGGTGTCTTGGCTGACATGTCTTTGCAGCACTGCATGGCAGATAAGAATAGTACGACTGGAGTGCCAGAAGTTCTTGAAACAAACTTTTTTTTTTTTTACTTTTATGCAATTTTTTAATCTAGACATAAAGCATTGTAGCAACAAAGAAGACTTTGTTTAAAAAAAAGTTACACTAAGTCTGAGTTTCAACCATTGACTGTATATGAGAACTGGACTGAGTGAATGTTACGTCACCAACAGAAAATGGGTTACCTCCAACCAAATGAAGTCGATTCGGTCACCAGTTTTTCATGATACGGACGTCGCCATATTAGATCAGAAATCCATCAGTAAGCAGTGATTGGTCCAAGTTGGTCTGAGTCATAATTTCTATGGCAACCACTCTTGCCAATCAGGAGTGAGCTTGTGGGAAGTATAAACCTCTACCACTGAATTAAACGCTTTCAAGACTACAGTACATACTTTTATTGAGGCATTTGATTGGCCAATTTATAGCTTGAATAACTTTCTTTATAGAAAAAAAAAACAAAAAAATTAGGATCAGCAAGAACATGTTAAAAAGAGATATTAGGGCAAGAATGGTTATTCTGATGAATAGAACGACTGAGTAATAGCTGTTTATGTATCTATAGAAGTGGGATTTTAGCTTTTTGGGAACAGCGGGTACTTCATGTTTGAAACGCAAGGGAGGAGGGGTCACTCAGTCCAGTTTTCTTATACAGTCATTTGTTTCAACCCCTGATCATTATCGTAACTCTAAAGTTGACTCTCTTTTTTGCAAATATTTTTATTCTTAAGCCTCATTTAGAGAAGTTGCAGTTTGTACACTGCTGTGGTGGAGTGAGAGCAAATTAATTCCAACAGCAATTAAAGTATTCATTACATTCCGTCCCCATGAAACTAATGTTATCTTGCATGTTTACATGCATATCTTACAGAGTATAATCCATAGTATTTTAATGATTGTGATGGAGGCCTGTGGGGCTGTGGTCTTGTAAATCTTTAGGGAGCTACTTCCACTCACTGATGACAACAAACAAAAGCAGATCCTAACACATTTCTCTTTCATAAATGTCTTTTTTCCCCTTTTTTCCTTCTTTTAGAAGACAAAATGAAAACAAATGTTTCTAGTAACATAAAAAATCATAAGATAAAAATTTAAAGAGTATATCTACTTAGTTCCCAGCTTGTGTTTTGCCATTTAATTGTTTGCACTTTATAAATTATGCACCTAAAAGATGTAACACTAGGATAACATGAATGTCATGTCCAATGAGCATCCTCAGAAGAGTCATCTTGATGTTTCTTTGCAACATTCTGCCACATCGGTCTGTGCATTTTGGACTTGAACACATCTCTTTCAACACTGCTCAGCAGGAGAAGACCTCCCTCCATCACTTTCACATGCATTACTGGAGGCAATGTGGAGAAGATTAACTTAAAAATTAAGCAGTTTCCACATGAGTGACAGCCATTACCTTAACAGGATGAAAAACACGTTAAAGTTATTCATTTCATGTCTGGAAAATGGCAGAACAGGTATCATCAATATTTCACAGCAATGGCAGTGAAACATGTAGACAAAGTTCATGTTTGCGTTATCATTCATCACAGCTTCGTTCAGACAATCTCACATGAGTGACAGAAAGATCCATCGCGTGTGTTCTTCATTTTTTTTTACAGCAGTAAAAGCCCTTTCACATGTGTCTTCAAAACTCCTCTGTCACTCAGTTTTTGATGTATTCAGCAGTTTTTTTAACAAGTTATGTAAAAGAGTAAAGTCATAGATTTCTAAAATTATCAGCAGTATTTTTAATGCAGCTTAAACATTAGATATAATTACAAATATTTTGTTAAAGGGACCAAATCTTAAAAAATCATTAACCTTTTATAAGTGTCTGCAGGACTATAAGAAGACAAACACCATATTTGACATATTCATAATTTATGAGCAAAATATTTAACCTTTCACCTTAGAGGCTGTATTGCTCCTTTATTACTGCTGCACCGCAGAAACCTCCGGTATGTACATGTTCTTAGATACCTTCAGATGATTTTTAACCAAATAAGCAAGAAGTAGGACAGGTTTGCAACCCTTGGAAAAACAATGGCTTAAGAGGCAATTTTGCAATGCGTTGTAAAACTTGCCAGTTGTCATCTGTAAAAAATGGGAGCAGCCTTGTTTTGTTTGCTTCTTGAATTTGTTTCAAACCAAAAAGCAAAGTTATGGATGTTACAAGGATTCTGCCTCAAAGCAGCAACTGGGAACAGCTGGAAAAAGACATGGTGGTGAGAAAAATAGTTAAATCCTTAGTTGTATTCAATTACCATATTATCTGCACCAAAACACTTCAAAGCTTTTTTTTTTTTTTTCAAAAAATGATGTTGTGCTTTATAATCCAGAGCACTTTATAAATTCATTATATTTGGTTTTACTTGCTGGTGTTGAAGCAATTTTGAGAGGTACAGGTTGCTCTGTCAAAAAGTCTGGTTGGGTATTATTGTGAAAGCGCTAACACGGCTAACTCTTCTGATGTGGCTCACATCTAACATGCCTGACGTGTAGCGTGTTAAAAACAAGTACTAGAGTTAGGCTACAGTGATTGAGGCAAATGTTTTGTCTAGAGTCATTATAAATACTGTATTTATTTTCAGCTCTTGTCTATGTTTGTCAGTCTGTTCGTTTGTACTTGAACTCACTACGTTCATCTGACACGTGCTGACAAGTATGCACACTCGGCTGTGGGCCGTGGCTGAGGAAAAACAAAGCGTATTGAGGTTGGGACAACTGTAGACTGTTTTAATTTTGTGTCAAGCAGAATGCATCGACACCAACACCGTGTCGTCTTGGATCAACACCGGAACACAACGTAAAGTATAAAAAAGAGCGTGACAGTTGCATGAACATAGTTAAAAAAAAGTCTGACTGATCCATCTCTGATTTTTTTGTCGTACTTAATGCGCCTTAAAGTTTGGTGCGCCTTGTTTGAATTTTGAAAACAGACCGTTCATTGAAGTTGCACCTTATAATCTGGTGCAGGAAAAAGGGTAAACAGCTTTTCTACACGTGAACTAACAAACAAAGAAAACTGTTTCCAGTTATTAACCTGGAGCTAAAGCAGTGACTCCAATGACAATGTTGTTTAATTCGCTTTCAAAGAAAAAAAAAAAGCTCCCTGGTTGCCCCTGCCACATGATGGGTCAAAGAAGAACAAAGATGTCCTTACAGTTGCATACTTAAAAAAAAGGAAAGCTTCACTAAAGGTACTTCATCTCCACTGACAGCCATTTGGAGATTTATTTGTCATCATTCATCTGAAGCACTCTGCCTTTTAATTAGGAGGAGAATACAGAGCTGCAGTGTTTGGGAGAAAAACGCCAAAATAAAAAGGAAAAAAAGAAAAGAAAACCCGGCTTGACCAGCCAATATGTGTTTCTCTACAGAAAGGGGAAGCGAGAGCTGTTTGTGTCCGTGAGGCCCTGCTTCACAGTCATTGTGTAAGGAGCCATCAGGACTGATAAATGACTCTCACTATGAAAATGCTCTGTAAATAAATGGCTGCTGAACACAGCGGTCATGGACATGGCAGGATAACTATCTATTTAACCAGAGTATCCATGCAGATATAAAGGGCTCCATTATACAGTGTGTTGTTTTTCCTTGCACTCAACCTCAGACTCATAAATCTGCATTCGGAACACAGATGTGTGAGGCTTGTGTCAAATACAACATGAGTTGATATCATTGTGAAAATAGACGAGATTTTGGAATTTAGTAAACCTGAATCTTCCTTAGGTAAATACTGGTTGGCCTTAACACATCGAGAGTATTAAAAAAAGTGCTAATGGTGTGTTCCAAATGCACTGCAGTATTGCCTCTCATGACCCTTAATAGAACTGTGATGTATTTTTGCAGCTTTAAATGACACAGAAAATGCTTGGCAGGGCCAGACACAGACGCAAAATGTTTTTCTAACACAAACCGATCTCCTTCCCATCACCAGCAAACACAACCTCCCCCTTCTGTTTTAAGCACGCTTGCGGGCTGTGATCCTGGTTCCCCACCGCTTCATCTGACCTCGGTGTCTGTTAGACACTTCACACATGACTGCCAGCTGAAATCCCCAGATTATGTCTTGCACATCCCTGCTGTGTCTTGAAATGCTCCATTGAGCGACGTGTTTAGAGTTCTGTGGGCTCATCCAGACTGAAATCTCTGCCTGCGCAGTCAACTTCACATGAAGGTTTTAATGGACTCACGAATACAAAAACTAAAAGAAAGCTACAAGAAAGTATGTGTGGAGGGGGGGGACTTTTACCACATGATAATGTAGAAGCGTAATACTATTCAGGTAGAAAGTTGGTGCATATACTTTGTACCTCCTAAAACTTAAGGTTTTTATTTTTCTGCAAGGACAGTTTGATTTACAATAAGCAGTTACTGAAAAATGTTCCAAATTGCAACGCACTGTGTGTGGTTTCGTATTTCGTCCTAAAGGTAAAGAAACAAGAAAATGTGGTAAAGTTCAAAATAGACAGGGCCTCCTTTTCATTGCTTGACATTACACAGGTCATAAAGAGAGGATAACAGTTGAAAGTAACACTTTTTACTATTTTTATCATTGTGTGACAAAAAGTATGTCTTTTCTGAATGTCTTTATGTTTTTTAGATGCCTACAAAACCATATATGAATTCCAGTAACACAAGTTGAGCAGCAAGCAGTTAAGCTTGTTGAGGACTTTCAATAACTTTAAGCTTAAACATTTTTCTGGTATTATTTAAGATCAAATTCCTCTTGATTACCAAATATTTGCCATCAAAAGGAAATTTCTGTTTCGAACCAAAACTTGGAAACAAAACCATTGGATTAAAGATCTCTTCAGTCACTGGCCAATAATTACAAGCCTTTTCAGCCAAAGGAAACTCAGAGCAAACTGGAGCACAGTCCGATTGAAAACTAACATAGACCACCTCATAAGGTGGGTCTGAGAGCGGTTCCCGGTCCAGGACCAGGGTCTGCTTGGGTGCATTCAGACCAAAAATTTGTTCTGGATTATCGGGGATATGAATTCTGCTTTACTTTAAGCAAACCAAATGCGTCCAGTCTGAAAATCCTAAGACATGTAAAAATCTTTCTTCCCTGCCTATGTGCATGTTCTATGATTAAAGATACACACTGATGAAAATTGTGTTTTTGGTGTTTCTAACATTTTCTTGTAGTATTTGCTTCATGAATGAGAACATATATTAAGAAAATTAAGATTGAAATTGTGTTTCTGAGTATTTCTTTATTTGAATTGTTTTGAATCAGGAGCAGATGAAAAAAATGTAGTTTGAAAAACATTATTGATGTGACGTAGACACACTGATGCATCCACTTGTTGACGACTAATTTCAGGTACGTCTTCATTTTCCTCGCCATCTGGCTCAAAACTGTACGGCTGGATGGCTCTGATATTGCTCAAGAGCGTCATCTTCATTTAAAGGTTAAAATCTTTCCTTGATTTCTTGTTTTTTTCATAACAGCATCAAAACCTCAAAGCACTTCAACAGTCTGATTACCCATCACAGGGCATGTGTCTGTGAGAATTTACCCCAAAAAATCAATGCTTATCTTTTTTTGTTTTTACCACATTAATGTTTGAAAAGCGTTATTTTGGACCAATCAATACAATCACTCACCCCAGGACTATGTTCAGACTGCTGATAGGGACACAATAACAATAATTTGATGGCTCTGGCATTCATTTGTATACAACAAAAACAAAGACGACCAGAGGACACAACCCTGGGGAGCATCTGATAAACACAGTTCACCCCCCTCACTTATAAAAAGTCCTTCAGCCAAATCGAGCATGCATCAAAACTAAAAAAAAAACGTTAGCATTAGCTGAGATGCAGGGCTGGATTCAGGTTAAACAAGAGGAGTCATCCAAAAAAATAAGAGACAAAGTACTTGGACCTAGAGAAAAACTATATTTTGAAATAACTCCATTGAATGTTTTGCGCCTTTTCCTGATCTGCTGGCCGGCTGAAGAGGGTCAAACGTGTCCCGCACTTTGTTCAAGAGCTCTCTCTCAGCAATGTTTCAGGAGTTGTAAAACATGAGAAAAGAGTGTTTTTGAAGTTTTCTATTTTCTTTATGTCACATTTTGCTTGAATCGGTTTATGTAAACTGACAGATTATGTGACAGGGTTCAGAATGCTTAGTTTTTTAAATCATGTGTTCAGTGCACAGTAAATGCAATGCAGTCATTCTTTGGAAATGCTGAAAAATACACAAATGTGATGCAACACAGTAGGAAAAGCTGAAATCAATAGTTTCATTTGAAAACATGTATCATTAAAAAAACATATTCATGGAAGTTTTAACAATTGAAAATTTGAGTCCATTATGTTTAAGAGGACCTGGCTGAAGACATCAACCAACCAGAACCAAAAATAGCCCATTTTCGCTCGAACTTTCTTTTAACTGGTGAGCCAAATCACATGTTCACATCAAGCTCAGAAACGTGCGTTCAAGCGACTGCTTTCAATGAAAAGTCTATGTAAATGCGTGTATTTTCGTGTTTTTTTGCTTCTACATTCAGAGGTCTTGTGTTCATGCGTTGCTACGCAAGTTTGTACGTCTGTATTATGGCTCTATGCACAGCCGTTGAAAGTTAAACCAGGTCGAAGTTTGACCAATCAAGGACTGGGATAAGGCAGTGAGGTACAGGTTGTGTCCATTTCAAAACACAGAGGTGCCAAACTTTTGAAAATTGATCACAAAGAAGAAATGAATGATTGCTGTTTTTGCCCAGCCGGAATTATATGACACCAAATCTTTCATATATCGAGTGGTCTCAGACGCCAGGCGTTGAGGGCCGGCCTCCTGCTGGTTTTTCAGAAATCCTGTCTTGTCTGCTGATGATTTCCTGGATCAGGTGTGTTTAGCCAATAAGGAGCTTCAGTGGTAATATGTGTTGAATTTAAAGTGCAAGAGCAACCTGTGTCCTCATAACTGTTTTGGTAATTTAAGTTTAGGTGGGAAGTTTTTTTTTTTAAATTCACTTAGGTTTGATTTAGTCTTTTAGCATTTAAGAGGATACCAAAATGTTCGAAAAGGTTTTGTTGGTTGAGGGTTATTTCCTCTGTAAGAACCTGTTGTGAGAACAAAAATATAAAAAATAAAAGAGTTCTGGCCTTTTTGGAATATGTCTCGTTGTTTTCAAGAACACAGCTTCTCTCACACGTAGAAATATTGAGATCTAGCTCAAAAAGGAGACTCTCTGGGACTGAAACCCTACAGCACCGCTTCAAGCTGCTCACAACTGTGGGTACATACGCAAGTATCGGCTAGCAACAGACCTGTGTTAACGCTGTGTGCTAAAAGCAAATTCTAAAACCCTCGTCCAGCTCATTCTTGAACACGCCACACACGTGTGTACATAGCACAACAGTTGGTTTTTCCCATTTTAAGTTTTTTTTTTCTATAATTCTGAACACTTTTGGGTTATGATTAAGGTTAGGGTAAGTGTTATAAATTTTGCTACCCGCCGATAATGTCGTTTCGTCTGCATTCAGTTCCCTCTCCTTGTGTTTGCAAGGCCATCCAAGCAAACATTCTTCTGGTTTCAGAAGATTTTCACAGTGGACAGTTTGGTCTGCATAACAGCATCCTTAGTTATCCCATCTGGTTTGGAAAGCTCACCTGAACAAAAGCAAACTTTATTCCGCCTGAAAACAACAGTTTCTGCTGAGGTTCTCTACAGTAGGGGAAGCATACAGACTTTCCAGGTGGATAAAGCGGGACATAAACCAAAGAGCTTAAGTGACTGAAAGCCTTTCAAAAAGACAAACCAAAAAGCTTCAACACAAAGCTAAAAATAGCATAACCCAAGAAAAGGTTGGAAAATCCTTCATGGATGGGATGCTGTGAGGCTATAAAGATGCTTTTTGATGGGGACCTTTTTTTTTCTGATTAGAACTTCTAAAGAGAGATACTGCTGTTGCACCTGCATGAGGTTTTCAGTGGTTAACATTTGTTTGAGGATGGTGAGACCAAAACAAATGTGTACAACACAAGTGTACATTTTCATTTTGTCTTAACCTACAGCATTAACACTGAAAACAGCAAACCATGAATTTTTACTGCTGAAGCTAGTTATAGCATCTTGAACTTAAATGAACTGCAGTTGAAAAAAAATAAAGAAGTAATAATAGAATAATAATGAATTAACAGTATTGTTATATGTTATGTGGATTCGGAAATATTCTATTTTGTACATGTTTGTGCCTCATTAAATATATCTCAAGTTATGCGCAAATTATGCAAATTTTGACCAAAAATTACAATTAATAAAAAATACTTCTTTGTATTATCTTAACCCGTTCATGCCTGATTTTATTTCCAGTTACATAAAAATATTCTTTATTGTTTTTTTTCTGTTAAAGGTGATGCTTAATGCATTGGAGTCCTGAATTTAATGATCCGTTGCAAATTAAGGGGTTAATAATTCGTGGTTGTCATATGCAAAATGTTATAAATCACAAGAAAAACATCTGATTTTAAAAAGGTTAGGAATGGCAGGGACACAAAGGGTTTACAAACCATCTTTACTAATACCTCATCTGTTCAGGTGCATTTTCTGTTCTACAGCATTGACTTTCAATTCCTCTTTTTCGTCGTTCTTTTTGCAACTCCAGCTTGCTTTGTTTTTCTGTTGTGTTGCTGAAATCCCTTCTCCCTGTGTCATTGCTGACCGTGTTGCTGATTCTCTGTTTTCTTCCTGACTTCAGCTCCCCTGCCTGCTGCCAGCTGGAAGCTGGGACTTAACACTCACACAAATGCTTTTAACAACACCTTCTTTCAGTCCAAGTTCCTCCACAGGGTGCAATTACAACGCTGTCAGTTAATCTTAACCCATGGCACTTTTCCAAAACCAACAGTAATTTTGGCCTTTCTGTGACATTCTCAGCTGTCTGACTGCCTATGTAGCAGCAAAGTGTTGTGACATTAGCAGGTCATAGCTGTCCTGTCCCATGGTAAATTTATCTATTAGCTCATTACCTGAATTATCTATATTTTGCAGTGAGTTTCCTGAGACTACTCAGTGTATTTAACCATCACAACTGTGCATGTTCAAACTCTTTGTTTTCTTGATTGGTTTAGTTTAAAATATTCTCAATGTGAAAGATTGCAAGCATTTTATTTTAAATAAAGTTGATTAGATATTTTCTGTGCTCTCCTTGATCAGTAAAAAGGACAATGAAAACACAATAATAATAATAATAATAATAATAGGTAAGTGGAAAAAAAAAACCTTTTTCATTTCAAGCTTTTTAACTAGTATGCAAATACATGTTTAACTTGTTTAACCCATTGAGGAATTTGTCAATTAACAGTGGACTTCACTGTGGTCATGATTGTAAAGGCAAGAAAACTCAACTCAGATGGGTGATGGGAAGTGGGGTCGTGGTTGCTTCGTACCAAAAGTCCCACCCACAACTCTCTCTAATTTCTAAAAAAGAAAACTCATGCTACTCTGCAGTAACTATGCCCTAGAAAACAACACAGGTATTTAGATTTTGGCTAAAAATGGCATAATCATAATTAAAAGACCACTTGGAACAATTTTATACTAAATCAAAAGATGACCGGAGTGAAACTTTAGCACCTTCTCTGACTTTTATTGAACTAAAGAATACTCTTTAGTTGCCTTTAAAGGTTTCAACAAAAATCTACAATATTTTTGGCAGCAAGGCTCGTTGCATTGTTTTGCTCATTGTGTCTTACAAGCTTTATTTGGCATTCACAGGCTTGTCCTTTTTTTCAACGAGTTCAAGAATCTTTCCTTTTGTAAAATGTCGCCTTTTACTTCTTTTCTTTTCTTCTTTTGGCAGCTGTGTAAGTCTCTCTTCTTGAAAGCCTGCCTCATAACCTTTTCTGATAATACCTTTATTATTATGCTGGAAGGGCACAGCCATGTCAGTTTCCAGTAATGGACTTGCTGTTGCTGTAACTCAAAGTTGTGCTGTAGTTAACATGCTGCCCACATCCGAGGTGTTCTGAGAAACAGAGTCCTGAAGTGTTTCTTTAGCGCAAAGGAAACAGCAATAAAAAAGCCTCAGATGAAAGTGCAGATTAAGGACAGAGAGGCAGCAGAGCTCGCCCTTGAGATAATTCAGCTGTAATCTATGCTCTGCAGGTGTGAAGTTAGCGCCTGGAAGGTGAGCCAAGCACCTCAACAAAGATTTACTTCTAGCTCTTTCCGGTTGTTATCATGGCAGCAGAAACCATGGATGCGTCTGAGCAAACAGATGCACATTTTTTAACACACATTAAAAGAGATTTTAAAAAAATAATTAAATGAAAATAGATCATTGTGGGAATTGGCTAATGTATAAACATTTATAAAAAACATTGCCAAACACATTGATGAAATCGGTTTGCTTAAAATATGGTTTGCTGTTTGCATGCATGGACCTGACATAATCTTGGGCAAATCGTATCTTCCACTGTTGCTACAAATAACTGCTACTACAATTTTAAGGATTAATGGAGATTTTAAATCTAATCAGCAGAAGCCTGGTAGTAATTCTGGTGCTAATGTATTTATAACCAGAGTCCACAAGGAGATCGAAGAGCCATATTTTCACTATGCCTGCATGATACTAGATACAGTTGCTATGTTAATTTCTTTATGAAGATCCATTTAATAAGTTGAAGAATCTTTTTTTCTTCAGATCAACACACAGAGTTTGGTTTTTCCTTTTTTTTTCCTACATAAAGAACATCAGAGAAGATTTGAATACTGCTGTGCTTCAAAATGATGGACTTCAAACTTGCAGTTTTGCTCAAGTGAACAGCAGCAGGAAGAATGCCAAAGCAGAGGTGAGAGATGCTAACTCCCTGTTTCTGCTTTGGAGGCACAGCCACGACGGACACCTTCCCCGAATAAATCAATTGTGTACGCTTGTGGTTCCTTTTGTTATACTCTATGCATATCTTCCCAGGATTGAACTTGGCGGAGAGCTGCAATCTGGCCATCAGCATACAAACTTGAACGACCTTGGGCTTTTCCTTGGGAGTTACTTTACAGGTCCACATCGTTTGTATTTCCATGAAGCTCTGGGGTTCAGAGGGGGATCAAGAAAATGAAGTCTGCTGACATATGCTGCTCCTCCCTGACACCACCGACTTTAGGGTCAAAGTGCTGAGAGCAGCCGACACAGCCTTCGTCCAGGGCGTTTGAGTTTAAACCCAAAATCTGTTTATCTGACACATTTTTAAGCCTGATGCCTTTGTCAGGAGGCAGTGCCTTCAGATTGTGCCTGGGAACACAGGTGCAGTAAAACAATCAGCTCAACACTTTATTACTCGGGTTCAGTCCTTCCCCGCCCTGATCACCCCCACCTCTGAGAAGCCCATGAGGAAATGTGATCTGCTTCCATTCACACTTCTATGGCCTGGGAGCGCTTTTATTTTGGGATTTCTATTGCAGCCACTGTGAAACAAGGAGAGATTGTTTTATTGCTGTGATTTCACTGCTTTTCCCACAGCGACCGATCCACTCTCATCTCATGCATTTCTGTGCTTGTTGCACCAAAGCTGGCAATGCACCCTCAATTTAGTATGCTAACATAAGGCAAAGGCGTGATTGAAATGGCTTCAGTGTTGTGTTGAAACTTTACATTGACTTGGGCTAAACACTATAAAGATCCACTCCAATGAAACTTGTGTTTTTGGCGTTTTAAACATGTTCTTGTATTTTTTCTGATGATGGAGGACATTTATATAGAAAATCAAGGTTAAAAATGCATTCTTGACTCTTTCTTTATTCAATTTGCTGTGAATCAGGAGCAGACAAAAGTTGTTTGCAAAAGCTTATAGTTGTTACGTAAAATCTAGGAAATCAGGAAAGCTTGTAAACAGATTGGTGATGGGAAGTGGGGTAGGGTTTACTCCAACAGTCCCGCCCACAAATTTCTGATGAACTCCTACAGAAAATATGTCCTAGAAAACAAATCAGGTTTTTTTTTATTTTCCCCCAAAACTGTGTAATCATAGATAAAAGATCACTGTAAATGCTTTGAAAACCCAAAGACAAAAAAAAGTGGGATTTTAAAGATAAGAGATTAAATAAACTCACTATTTATACGTTTTTAGAGCAGAATTTTCTGCACAGGCTCCTTTGCTCAGGTTCTAATTCCTGGAAAGACTTCTGAAGTTGAAGCCTTGTGACCTTCTGACTCCTGGAGCAGCGAGGGGTTGTTGTGGTTTGAATTGTTACCTCACAAGAAGCAGGACCCTTGGTTTGAATTCCTCTGAGTCCCTTCTGTGTCGACTCTGTATATTTTTCCGCGGTCCACATTCCAGAAACGTGCGTGTGGGGTGAGTGTGAACGTGCACGGTTATCTGTGTTGGTCTTGTGATATACTGACATGTCCAGGGCAAAAAGCTACTGACTGCAAAGGTTGTTTTATAAGACGAACACCGCAAGCAAAGACAGAAGTTTGACGGGAAGTTGAAAAAAAAAAGAAGCTTCATGATGAAAATCTAAAAAAAAAGAAACAGACTGTGCCCCAGGTTTCTGTTTTAATCACTTTGAGAGCTTTAATCACCTCTGTGGGCTTGGTACAGGCTCAGTGGTTTCACCCTAAAGACAGATTGTGGCATGCAGATTAATTTCAAATTTTAAATTAAATTTAATTAAAAGCAGGTCTGTGTATGGTCTTGCTGTCTCTGTTTTAGCTGACAGCCTCCTGTTCTAACCTCTTGACCTTTGACAGCTGCAACAGCACCAGCCCTTTTGTCAATCTACCCAGGATAAAGCAGGTACAGGAAATGCACAAAAAAACAACAGTGCCACGCATCAGAATGCAAAGTTATTTTTTAAATCAACATTTACTCCAAAAACATATATTTTCTCTAACATTGAAAAGTTGTTACCACAATATCACTTTATAGACTCAATGTGCATTTTTAAAATACACAAACAACACTATAGCATTAAAGTTAGATTATGAAGCATACATGATATAGTATGCACAAACATTCATTACCTTGTTTTTTTTTTTTAAACTGCACAGGCACACTTTTAAAAAAAAATCAATAACTGAAAAAATCGTTACAAAAAAGTTCACCCTATCACAAACCTAACTTCCAAGGGCATTTTCATCCATGCAATAATGCGAACTGCCTTAATTTATAATTTACATATAAATAGGCAAAGACTTTTTGCATGGCAAGTTTTCGGACAAAAACAAATGCTGAGAAGTTGTTCAACAAAACATGAAATTGAGACTCTGGTCCAAGGAGGTGGAAATAAAGGAGAATGGTTTATTTTCTGGTTTCAGACCTAGAATCCTGAACAGAACAAAAATTAGTGAATGGAAAAAAAATCCTTTAAGGCATTCGGTTCTGCCAGAGGTAAGAAAAAAGAAACAAATGCTAATGGTCTAACAGGAAAGGGGTAAAAGTTTTTCAATGCAACAAACTTTACACGATAAATGAAATTAACTGCAGGTAGGACTCATAAAAATACCTGTAAACAAGGCCAGAAAACTTCCAACTTGAATTTACAAGCTTTTTATTTTTTTAATCTTGTAAGATTAGTGTGTGAGGTTTTAAAAATAATTACAAGCATATGTGTTTCTGTGTGTAAACAAAGAAAAAAAATCGGTTTGCGCTGTTCTAATACAATGCTGTTTTCTGTATTTATTTCCACCCACTGAATCACTCCTCTGACACAACGCATACTTGTGTTGTTTGGTGCATTAACACCATTAAAAGTTTACAACATTAAAAGGAACACACAAACTTATTCCTGCTTAATTTCTACAATCTAGTGTTAAAAAGAACCTGTCTTACTTCATTTGTTGATGATGGTACCTGTCATTCTACTGCTCAAATTAATAGCGTAAAGCAGCTACCCAGAACGTCTGAGTTTTTCACTTTTGGCATGTATATTTATATACGTTTGATGTGTGTTTTTCCACATGACGTGTGCGGTCCACAGCAAAAACACAATGGGAATGACCTGCTGACAGCCGTACCGATTTCATATCAACAACAGTAAACTGTCACCGCAACATCTTTGGTGTTTGAGTCTGTAGCATACACCACAGAAATAAAATATATACAATTTTATATCCATTAAATCTGGTTTGAATCAGATACTTTTCCTTTGTTTAAAGAGTCATTCCACTTTCTCAACAATCTGTTTTGTGTTTTATTTATGTGAAGAAACTCAGCTGGAACGCAATCTGATTGAGAATACACGAGGTTTTTTATGTAAAGATGCAGAAGCTTGCTCTCTGGCCAGTAAACAGGATGTAAAAATTGAGCTTAAAAACAACTTACTTCTTTAATTTAAAATCATATTGACACCGCTAGATGATTTGTTAAACACTGTTTCACAGTGAAAGAGAAAGCATTTGCTTTTTTACTTTTATTTGCAAACAATGAATAAAGCCCAATAGATGGCTTCTTTTACATGAAAAAAGTTAATATTTTACTGGGTAATCAATGTATGTACATTAAATTTAAGCAATTTAGGTCATGAATTAACCTCTGTAGACTTGCCGTCCACATGCATGGACATCACATAGTAGTTAATTCTACTTAACTGGGGCCCTGTGACTATGTGTGTAGAGTGTTAACTTAAATATCAGCTCAGGTTTTGAGAGGTTTAATGTAAAATGTTTTTTATTGTCTTTGAAATACAGTGGCATTCTAATAAAAACATCCAGCAAGATAATGTAACATATCACAAAGCTCAGATTATCTCAAACTGGCTCATGGAGATTCCCATGAGCTCATTGGACACTGGTGACCTTTACATTTAGAAGATCCCAACCCAACAGAGCTCATTTGACATAAAGTAGAACAAGATATTCACACCATGGTGTGTGGTCAAAATATGGTTAATGATCCGACAAAGATGTTAAAATATAGCCTACCAAAATCTCACACCATATCACAACTTACTGACTTCAATGAAAAAAATCAAGTCTGTGCATCAAAAGGAAATTACTGAAGAAAAGCTTTAAAAATGGCACCTAAAATATTTGTATTAAATAATGCTTGAAAAACGTCAAGCTATAACTGGTTTCAAAAGACAGCTTTTCTCTCCCTTTTGTAGTAAAAAATATTGATTTAATGCCATATCTTAAATGAGCAAGCTCCTCAACTGGATGATCGCTCCTCTTGCTTGTGTTGCAGTGTACAAGTTGGGGAGTTGATTTGAATCCAAACCTTGAATTCCATTCATTTGACTGTGTGAGACCTGGACTGAGTGACTCCTCCCCCCTTGCGGTCCAAGTAGGAAGCATCTGCTGGTCCCAAAAAAGATAGACTTCTATTGAGAGATAAACAACTATTACTTAGTCATTATAACCATTTTTGCTCTGATTTGGGGGATTGCAGGATTTTTCAGAAGATGAAAACAGCCGCCATCGAATCGTCAGTAAGCAATAAAGGAAAACTTCCTTCAGTTTAACATTTAAGTGATGGTTTTCTACTGTGTTTAAAATAATTACAAGGATGGTGGATTGTGCTAGCTACCTGCTCTTTGGCTTTTAACACTCTGGAACCAATGGATGCCCTCAGGCGTCCTGTCCTGCAGCTGTGAAATAAAACTTTCGAAAATAGACTTGAGCTTATTTGAATGTTCTGTGATTGACATTTTATTGAATCAAAGAGACGATATGGCATTTATTTGTAGTTTTTGGACAAAGGCGATCTTTTATTTTAACAAATAAGGCGGAAGATGAATGTCAATCAGACGGCTGGAATGCAGAGCAGAGGTGTGAGGGCGGAGCCAAATGGAGCTGTCTGCTATTAGAAATCTAGAAAACCATTAGTCTTTTTATTTTTGGTATGGGGGCCAACATGAATTGTCTAAAACAGCGAGCACCGGCGTTGCCTAAAAATTGCAGGGCCTCGAGCAGACGGAAACTCAGACAAGACAGACACTGCTCCGCCTGTGGGCAGACTCCAGCCGAGCAGAACACCTGAACTCCAGCTGCATCAAACTGCTCCAAAAAACAACTTGTTTATCATTTTTTTCACAAATACAATTAGGAAAAATGATAAGAAAAATTAAAAACCTGCTAAACGTTAAAAAAAAAAAAAACAATTCCAGGACATATGTCAAATGGACAGTAGAACTCTTAAGAGAGAAAGACTAGAGCCTCAACAGTTTGATCTCTAATTGAGCTTTGATAAATGTAGAAAAGCCAAATTGTAAATAATTGCATACTTAAAGAAGAGATTTGGACTACTTATGTTTTTAATGTAGTTTTTGAATAATAATGTACCTTTATTCATTCATTCATTTTCCAATCCGCTTTATCCCTTTCGGGGTCACGGGGTTGCCGGAGCCTAACCCGGCTACTCATGGGCGAAGGCAGGGTACACCCCTGGACTGGTCGCCAGTCTGTCACAGGGGCCACAATCACACACCCATGCACACTAACATTCACATTCACACCTAGGGACAATTTAGAGTAACCAATTAACCTGTGAAGCATGTTTTTGGACAGTGGGAGGAAGCCGGAGTACCCGGAGAAAACCCACGCATGCACGGGGAGAACATGCAAACTCCACACAGAAAGGTCCCCCAGCCAGGACTTGAACCGGGAACCTTCTTGCTGTGAGGCAGGAGCGCTAACCACTGCGCCACCGTGCAGCCCTAATGTACCTTTAATAAACTCAAATTGTAAATAAATGTATGTGTCATATACGGCAAAAATGACCCAATAAATTTGCCAGAAGCATGTCTGTTTAGGTGGCACGTCATAGCCATAATATTTAGAGTCTTTCTAGCCTGCATCCAACAATCTCATCAAAAATCTAAAGTCACATTTCAGTTTTCTGTGTTGTAGAAGGAACATATGCATTGTGGTTGCTTGGATTGCAGCAGACAAATAACTATATTTGAATCAATGCTCACAATTTGGGGGGGATTTGTATTATTTGATAAAGCTGCAATGACTGGATCTCAGAAGACAACTGTATTTATACTGTCTGTTTTCTAGGAACACTGCAGATCAGGAACTCTTCTGAGCATTAGCACAAACTATTCTTGCACACAGAGTGTGTGAATGTTTGTCGTTATGCATAATTTACATGATATCCCTTGGCCACCCTGTATTTTGCTCTGGCCACCCTGTGCCCACCCCTAAAAAAAAAAATTCTGCGAGCATCCCTGTCGCTCAGTCCAGTTCTCTTATACAGTCGTTGATTCCATCAGAAACATGCATTACTCATCATGTTACAGTACAGAAAAAAACAAACAATAAAAACAATGCTTTGCTGTCTAATCACAATCCAAAATGGCATGAACATACTGAAAAATTCTCCTTTTTGAACATCTGTGTGAATGTGTGAACTGTCATAAACTGTGAATGTAATTAAACCAAACTTCTTGAAGAGGTTACCTCACACATTAATGTAAAAGATTTAAAATGTATTACAGCCCATACATTGAGTGTTAATCTGTATTTTGAGCTGAAAACACTTTATTGGAAACTAGTTTTTAAACTTGGTGCTTTATGGGCAGCACATTTTACAGTATTTTAAGTGAATGAGGTTTCATGCTGTTTCATAGAGAATTACAAATACATGTAGTCATATCACAAAAGTGCTGCCATCTTGAAAATCAGTGGTGCACAAGTGATCAGTGAAAAGATTTGAGTGAGTCAGTTGTATAACTTGTAAGGGCCTTGATGATGCATGTGTCAACAGTGTGATCAACTGCTGCTGTTGCCAGAAAAATAGGACTGGCCAACATTAAAATGCCAAAACACAGGACAGATGTTGTACAATCCACCTCCATTTGTGTTATTCATGTCACATATTTGGTCAAAAAAAATCTATCTCTGATATCTGTCATGTCTGCAGTTACAAAACTGCCTTTTACACATCCATTCAAGTCGGTTTTTGCTCAGCAAAGTAGTTATTTTTCCCCACAAGTCAGCATTTCCTTCTCTATTTTTCCTGCCAACTGGCTCTCTAAAACCTTCAGCACATTTTTAAGATTCAGCTCAGCGGGATAAGTAATAAAACTGCAGTTCATTTGTCTCTTCACAGATGGGGTATGTAGATGGCTACTGCCACTGTTTGTGTTTTAATCCTGTGGGCAGTGGTGTGATGAATGGTCATGCAATTCAGCTTCCTTCTATGCACAGTTAGCCAGCTTTTGGCTGGCAAGGCTCCATTATTTTCTGCAGCCTTTTATTTTCCACACACAAGGATTAAAAAAAGCATATGCCGAAAAGACCACATTTCCTACACTGTGCATGTGCGTGTGTGCATATATGTGGGTGTGTGTGCTCAAATGAAAGTTTGTTTAAAACAGTTTTGCCCCCTAAAAAATTATCTTTTACAGTGCCTCTTTTTTAATTGATATTCATCTTTAAAAGGTCTTCGACCCTTTGATATCACAACCAGTAACCATTGTTACATAGAAAACCAAAAACTTTGTCAGAAACTCTTTTTAAAATATATTTAACTAGCACTGCTCTTTTCTGGACTGAGATGTCTGAGGTCTTTCTAGGGATCTGCTGTAGCCACTCCTCCAGTTTGGGGGTTACAGCCCCCAGTGCTACAATTACCACGGGCACCACTGTCACCTTCCAGGCTTTCTCCAGTTCTTCTCTGAGTCCCTGGTTTTTCTCCAGTGTCTCATGTTCCTTCTTCTTGATGTTACCATCACTTGGTACTGCCACATCCACCATAACAGCTGTCCTCTGTTCTTTGTTCATCACTACAATGTCTGGTTGGTTCGCCATTCCCATGCTGTCCATCTGTATCTGGAAGTACCACAGGATCTTTGCTCTCTCATTCTCTACCACTATCTGAGGTGTTTCCCATTTTGACTTTGGGGTTTCCAGTCCTGATTCTGCACATGTTCCTGTATATTATTCCAGCCACTTGGTTGTGACGTTCCATGTATGCTTTCCCAGCCAGCATCTTCCACCCTGCAGTTATGTGCTGGATTGTTTCAGGCGCCTCTTTGGACGGCCTACACCTTGGGTTTTGTCTGGTGTGGTAGATCTGAGCCTCTATCGCTCTGGTGCTCAGGACTTGTTCCTTAGCTGCCAGGATGAGTGTTGCTGTGCTGTCCTGTAGGCCAGCCCTTTATAATTGATGGTAGGACTTTCTGATATCAGCCATTTATATCAGTTAAACATCAAGCTCCAAGAAGTGTCACCTCTCAATTTTTTTTTTTTTTTTTATAAATGAATTAGATTCGAATTTTTTTTAAACTTATCTTACTCAGCCCAATCTAACTTTTTTTTATGTGCTCTGAGAATTAAAAAAAAAAAAATGTTTTGAAGTAGTCTATTGGAAATTGTTT
The DNA here is from genome assembly GCA_036245035.1 of Adrianichthys oophorus. Classification (NCBI taxonomy): domain Eukaryota; kingdom Metazoa; phylum Chordata; class Actinopteri; order Beloniformes; family Adrianichthyidae; genus Adrianichthys; species Adrianichthys oophorus. The sequence goes on along the minus strand of BSAI01000119.1, from coordinate 6,585,672 downwards.
CCATTTTGTTATTCTTTGTTTTAACACTTAGTAGTTATTGTTGAAACAGTATCACATAAAGTGAAGGATAAGACGCTGATGTGCAGAGGTTGTGTGTTTTGGAAAAAGTTTTTTTTTTTCTTTTTTATCCAATAGGTGGCAGTTCATTCAGTCGTTCATTCATTTTCCAAACCGCTTTATCCCTTTTGGGGTCACGGGGTTGCCGGAGCCTAACTTGTGGTACTTTGCTCTCTCTTGCTTCAGTGCGTACTCCAGCATTTTGATCCTTCTCACCAGGTCTTTCTTTAGGTTCTCCTGCCCTTTCCTCTCCCCCTGCAGGAAGGTGATTTGGGCCTGCAATTCGGGCGAAGGCAGGGGACACCCCCTGGTCGCCAGTCTGTCGCAGGGGTAGGTGGCAGTTCTCTTCACTAAAACTTGGTTGGTTCATTTAATGAATTTAATGAATTTTGTAGCTACATGTTTGCTTCTATTGTTGCATAAAATTACTGAAAATGATAAATAGACAAGTTGTCACAATGTGGCTTTCACAGGTGTACCGTTGTGTTCACAGACATCACGGTCAAAGTACAACTAAATTGGCGCAGCCTATTGGTAGAAAATCATGTATTGGCCAATAGTTGAACTTTTCTGTAAGTATTTATACAGAACAAATACTGACACAGTTGCACATGGCTGGTTCTTTGGGTGAAAAAAGAAGCTAAATCGTGCAAAGTCATTAGCACTAAGCAGTCGTTCCATATCTTAAAGTATCCCATCCAACAACAATCAGCTAGTACAAAGAGGCCTCAAAAAAAGGTCATAGAAGTGTCTGTTACTAAGCAACATTTTTGACATAATTATTAAAAGTAAATACGTTACACAAATTTATAACAAACAAAGAGGTCATAGGTAGTCATTATGATTTACATCAAATCGGTCTAAATTCTGAAAACATCAGAATGAAAATGTTTCAAATTGTTGAAAAATTATACAAAAAAACATTCATATCACAGATCAATGGATGGATGCTGAATAATACTTGATCATATTCATTTTATTTTAATGTTTTTACTGACCTGCTTCCCCTGACTGCACGTCACTGGTTTCTGTGTTTGCTGCTAACCAATCATAACTGATTTACATGTTTTGATAGCATTAATATTTTTCAATTTCTGCTTTTATTCCTGAGGCTTTTACTAAGACTCATTTATCCCAAGTTATAAAGCATTCATTGTAAAATATGAGGGAAAATACCATGGCAACGCTTTGAGAGATGATTATACTTTTAAATCTCCCTTTCAGGAATAAAATGCTTTAGTTGTTTTTAGATGTGAGTTTTTAATGACGAAAGAGAAGCTTGAACATTATTTTGCAACATGACTTCATGCTGCATTGTTGTTACATGTTCAGCACATAATGGATAAAATTAGTCCTCATTTGTTTGGAAAAGCCGGATTTGAAATCTCATAAGTCTCCCCGGTTACTGACATCAGCATGATTTTTTAGGTCTTTTTGTTAACAAATTATCTGAAATCTGCTGTTTTTCTGTCATTGTTTTCAATTCAGCTGTCTTGTTGCAAAACTAGAAAGCTGAGCAGGATTTAACTGTTTTCCAAGCATAAGCCTTAAGCCGTGTGCAGCATCTTACAAATGCAAAGGTTGTCTCATCCTCGAATAATTTTCAGTGCAATCTGAGGAATTAGTGAAGTCTAGTTAAAGTCATGTGGTTAGGGTGTCGTGGATAATAAGATTTACAACTAAACTACTACCCCGATTGGCATGATAAAACTTCAAGAGCTGAGAATTTAATGTTTTAAGACAAAACAGTTTGGAATACACATGGAGAAAGCTCAGACTGTCAGTATCTCCAGTTTAAGTCTATGTTTCCAATCTGCCGTGGGCTCCATACAGCCTGTTTTAGTAAACTATCATTTTCCTCAGTACATGCCAAACTCCGGGTTTTAATAACACTGTTCAGTCTTTAGTGCCACAGACCTCCCTTTCGAGTTATATTTTTGCATTTTATGGATCCATCTCATGAAAAGTTGGTTGTTTACAGCAGAGCATTCGTCATTTCGGCAAAAATCTTTCAAAGGCCAAAAATGTGCGTTACAAACAGGTGTCAGTTGTAGTTTAAAGTACATTTCTGAATAAAAGTTTGAAAATTAGATTTTTATGACATGACGCAAATATATTACATGAGTTAACATGCAAACAATACTTGCCAGTTCATTTATTTGTGTTGATATGGCTTCTTGTATCTGTTTCATAGCTTTAGAGAATCAATTTTAAAGGTATTCAATGTATTTAATGAAACAGGAAAGCTTCTTTTAGGTACAATACAAACAATATCTAAACAATTTTGAACTTTTTCAGAGCAGCATTCCTTTTTTTTAACCATCCAGGTTGCAAAAACAGTATTAAAAACTGAAAAATAAAGAGCACTAGTGCTGTGCACATATTATGATGAATAAATAAAGTGCAGTAAGATCAAGCTGTGTAAAAAAAAAAAACAGCTGGATCACCTGTGGATGCCTTCGCAGTCACACGCAGTTTGCATCCCTACATCAATTTAACAGATCCAACAAAGGCATTTTGAAAAAAATATAAAACGTGCAAAACATTTCTGAAAGTGTGCAGAAAAATCCTTTATTTAATCATAGAAGTGTCTTCAACGGAAACAGAGTTAGGGTTGTCGTGGACACAATCATGCACAAAGCTGCTTTTACCCCAATTTTTGGACAGTTTTCAGTTTGTTCCTCGTGCTCAAGAACTCGGAAACAAAAGGACATTTTGAATGACGGCAGGGTGGACTGGAGAATGTTAGGTGACATCTTCTTGTGTTTACCCACTTTAACAAAAATCATGTTTTTTGTGGCATTTTTCTCATGATGACAGTTATTTCCAGATTTTGCATTTCTTCATATTTCTTTATTCAAATCATTGTGAATCAGGAAATCAGGAGCAGATGAAAAACCTAGTTGGAAAAAGCTTGTAGACGTGTGTAGAAGCTACATTCAGCAGGCCGTAAGCTCCCTGCTCCACTTCATTCTGACGAAAATCAACATTCAGACAAATGCATCCATATACATCTTTGATTTCCTCGTCAGAGCTCGTCAAAACTAAACAGCTGGATAGCTCCAATAATGCTCACCATTTTTGCTGCACCAGTGATGTTAGATTGGGGGTGTGAGGGGCTGAAAGCTAGCTGGAAATTGTGTAAGCAGATGAGTGACAGGAAGTGTGGGCGGGCTGACACCTCGCCAACCATCATGTCCACAACTCAGAGGCAAATTTCTATTGAACTACTGCCGCTCTGCAAAAACTATGTCCTTGAAAACGATACAGGATTTTTAAATTTTGGCAAAACAAATAAAGCCATGATCATAAATAAAAGACAACTAGAAACATGTTTACAGTTGATCAAAAGATGATTGCAGTGGGACTTTAACACGTTTTTTGCACAGAGCTAAAATCCCAGAGCTACAGGTTTAGGTTTGCTACGGCTCAGCTTTACTGTTTCGGAAATCACCCCTCTGTGCTCCCATCACATCCTTGCTTGTTCAAGTATACGTCCTTAGACAAGACCCTTCACACTACTGCCAAGCTATAGCCACAGGTGGTCCCAGGTCTGGGTCTCCCTGTGCCAGTCCCCAGTCTGAATAAAATACAGGGTAGTGTCAGGAAGGGCATCCAGAAAAAAACTCTCTGCCAAATCGAATGTGCAGATCGGTGATGGCCGATTCGCAGTAGCGACCCCTGCAGGGACATGCTGACAGGTGAACAATAACGACACCAGTCTATAAAATAAGGAGACAATGGTTTTAACCATTTGCAGCATTAAATATTTCCTTTCCTTTCGTGTTTTTTTTTTCTTTTTGACTGCAAAGTGCATGAACTGGGACTATAGCAGGGAGCTGTGCATGAGTGAGCCAAGCAGAACTGCAGGGTGCATGCACCAAGATTCTTCTGTGTTTGTGGTGAGGCTGGCTGTTGAAGTTCAGACACAGATTGAAGTTCTTGCTCTTCAACTCTAAAATACAATTCAGAAGATGCTCTGATCTTATGATAAACTGAACTGTCTGTATTTCTAGATGTACTTGTTAGATAATGAACTTTGAGGAATGATGAGGTCAAACAGAGCCATGCATTGCTATTGATTTGATTTGCCTCTCTTTACTTCTAAGATTTCACAATATTTGCACACAAGCCACATTTTTTTCTGTGTATTCAAGTGCACATAAATACAAATGTCACATGGAAAGGTCTGCGAGTGTAAGCTTTAGGACATTGTCAAAGCCCAGCGTGAGAGTTGGTTAGCATGGTAGTTTAAGCAGTCATTTACCTCAGGACTTGGCTTGGTTGTCTGCACCAGATAAAATGCTCTCAGTACTTCAGAAAGGGCTGATCTACTAGCTTTTTATCTCTCAGCCATCTCTTGGGTTTACAGAGAATGGAAGTGGAAAAGAAGTGAAAAAAAAGAAAAAAATCCAGTGAGCAGCAGTTTTAAAAAAAAAAAGCTTTGTGGATGCCAGCGGTCAGAGGAGAGCGGTCAGACTTGATAAACAGATGACAACAGACAAAAGTACGTCAAATAGTTTGTTGAACAAAAATGTTTTAAAAAAAATGTCTCTGAACTTGCAAAACGCAGAACTTTGAAGGAGGACTGCAGCAGAAAAACCACCTCTGGTGCCACTCCTGTCCAGAAAGCCAAGGCTGCAATTTGCAAAGCCTCACCAACACTGAAATATAAGAGTTTGGAAAAAAGCTGCCGGCTGGACCCTGCTGTGATATTTGAGTGGTTCAGTCAACATTTGAGATATAAACAATTTCAAAGCACAAAACCATCCAAATCTTCATGAAAAAAGGTTTTTAAGATTTCCAATTTTACATTTGGGGTTTGAACATGTTTTCTGATTATGTCTGCTACGGTGTACTGTCTACATATGTGTGCATTCTTCACCCAATCACCCAAAGGGAGTTTATAGTTTCATGTAAAATAACTGGTGTTTGACTGGGAAATTACCATGACAAAGGCAGGCTAAACATGCAGAGTAATGGAGTTTGAGTGACACACAAATTCAACAATACAGGTATAAAAACGCCCATGTATTGGCTCAGCGTAACAATGATTTAATTGTCGCTCTTTTACATTACTAATTTGTTTTTTTTCCATTCACAGCAGAACTGAATGTGTAGGACAAAGCCTCGTAGAAATGCAGAGAAAGCGGCACTCATTCTCGACTGCCTTTGTGCTTGACCCATCATGTTGACCACGGCTGGACAGCCGGAGGCGTCCTCCCCAACACACAGCCAGACTGTCTGCTGTGTCCTGAAGAGAGAGGTGTTATTGTTCAGTCTCACCTCCCCTGGTGTGAGGATCTGGGTTTGTTTTTGACGCTTGTTTTTTTCTTTTTTTTTTCTCTCCGCTCAGCTTTGCTTAGAGTTCAAACATACATGAGGTTTCGTTGGTTTTGGCCAAAGGTATTCAAACAAATGTGCCTGTCTAGTAACTTGGGTGAGGCTGCAACCAAAACACCAGTGTTTCACGCAATCGGTGAGTAAGGAAAAAATCTCTGGAAACTAAATTAGAATTGCATTCTATGCCACATGAGCAAAAATATTTTAAAAGAGAGTGGTCCGATCTCATGGAGGGTCGTAGACAGGAGCGGCACTATCTTAAAGTGAGCATATGTGTGACTTGCCACCTTAAGGAACATTTTAAAAAAGGAATGTACCATTGTTGTGCATGTGTTAAGTGTATTGTAAGGTATTTGTATGGATGATGGAAGGTGCATGCACTTATGGCATATAGGTGATGTTGTTGAAGAGTGCCCTAATACCACACTGTAGTCGTTACTAAACTGCACGTACTGGCTCCTTACTGACTGTGTCCAAATGCTGCACTCACGAGGTGTGCAGGTGATTCACACGACCCACAATAAGCTCTGATTGTCTACTTTCAATTCTAACAGTCAGGGTGCAAGCAAAGAATGCACACTTATCATGTGAACAGCTCCAACGGGCCCCTTGCACAGTGTGCTGAGTTCAGGGAGGGGGTTAAACAATGATAAGTCTATACGATGTATCTGTCTCTCACCTATTTGACCCTTACTTTGACCCTTGCATGTTGTTTAAGTGTTGGCTGCGACCCGTCACCTGGTTGTGGTGGGTCACTGAGTGGTTAACGTTCTTAAAATTTCCCACGCCTTTAAGGTTTGCCCATTTCTCACCAGCAGACAGCCCCTGAGCAATTAGAGACTCAGTAAAAATATCGTTTTTTCTACATAAATTCTGAAATTTTAAGAGATGAAACAGACAAATTGTCTAACTAAAACTATGCATATGCACATACATGATCATGGCCCATTTTAGTCCTTGGCTATCGTTTTGAGGACATCATTTTTTTGTGACATGAAAATCAAATAGAGGAAAAGCTAGATTTTTGCTATTTTGGAGGACGAGTCTTACTTCAAATGCAGCTGAAATCCAGGTTCTGTCTGGCATTTAGTTTGACTCCAGCTTTTACTGTTCCTTTTAAATGAAGGACAAAGAAAGGTAAAACAAAAATCACCTTGAAGAGAAAATGTTGTAGTTTAAGGGGCTTTTAGGTTCACGGTGAGCACCTTGGCTTTTAAGGTTTGACTTCCATGAATCATACTCAGCAAAGTGATGGAAAAGGAAGTGACAAATCACTCAGCTCAATTTTTCAAGTCCTCTTTTACAGTGAACACTTTTTCTAATCCAGCTGTGGTTAAATCTCAATTAAACCATCTGTTTCTTTCATAGTACACAAGAGACATATAATTCAGTACTTTCCCAAATGTTTCAGAGTCTACCACATGCTAGTTTGGACCATTGATTGTTTTTTTATGCAGATTCAAGCTAATGCTAGTTATAATTTTACAGTCAAAACAGTTATAGTTACCCATTACCCTGGGCTCATAACGCATGCGGTCTGGCTGCGGTGTGGACACCGGAGTCTTTACGTAGCATGAAAAGAGCGAGAGGCGCTCACACTGCATCCGGTCGGGCCTCTGCGGTCCGACATGAGTTCAGAGGTCTGCAAGGTTTGCAGAAGAGGCTGCTTGCAGAAGGATTGCAAGCAATCCGTAGTCAGTGTGAGTTACTGGCCGTAGCTGGACCGCTCTGCAACCGCATCGGAGCTGAACTGCATGCAGACTGTGGTGGGAACATCCCAAAGTGGATCCTGTCCTGTCAGCAAATCTGTTTAGGAAAATGTCACAACTGTAATGATAACAGTGACCCATTTGCTTTACAGTATAAGAATAGTCCCGAGGGTATACTTCAAATTAAAATAAGTCTAAAAAAGCAATAAATTACAAAATAACTTTAAATAGATAAAAAGCACTCCAACAGGACATGGAAAAAGAGTTTGAAGCGAGTAGGCATGGTTAAACAGACTGATTTTGATTGTGGATTTGAAGGTAGAGATAGACTTATTAATCCTGATGTCGACTGGGGGTGAGTTTCAGACTTTTGGAGCAGAGCAGCTAAAAGCTCTGGCCCCCTCTGTGGCTTTCAGTAATTAGAAGATTTGGAAACAAGAGAGCTGGAGGAAGGGAAAGTGAAGAACTATGGAGAGGTGAGGTTGCAGATAGCTTTGAAAATGTACAGCAAGAGCTTGTGGTCAATTCTGGATATGGTGTAGGATAGGCGTGAGCTGGAATGGGAGCTGGAGTAAAACCAAGTTTTGAAAAAAGGCAGCTGTTGAGGGGGAGCAGGGGGTAAATTGGATTTAGTCAAGAGATAAAGTCTTGAGGAAAGCCATGGCAGTAGTTGTCGGAACTGAAGAAAACATTGCCAAGGGAAAGGGAGTTGAGCACTGAAAAGGAGGGGCCCCCAGGATGGATCCCTGAGGCCCACCTGTGATTACTGAGGAGTAGTTGAATCTAAAGGATACTAGGGATGGGTGGATCAGTAGATGTTAGAAGGCATGTTTCCATTTGCAACAGCCTTTTTGGTTTTTATGTTAACAGCCTGAAATGATGGGTTGTGATACTTTTTACACATCAGCACTTCTTGTTTTATGCATCTCGGCTACACAGTCAAATAATCTCACAGTAATGTCAAAATGAGAATATTTGTTTTGTTACAGTCATCAGACTGTGTAATGTCTTTCCCACTATACTTTAATATATCATAAGAATATGTGGGGGTGTTTTAGGCATGCATCCAATATGTGTAGTTACACTTTGAGGAAAGGAGTGGGATCTAAGTATATTGTTTTTTTTTCCCATGAGGAGTGATCTCTGTATGGCTTCACCTCAACACGTCTGCTGTGTGTGATACAACAACAAAAAAAAAAAATCTATCAAAAATAAATAAGAAAAGCTCAACACACACACCTGCAGACCACAGGAATGCAGTGGAAATCCACCGTGACATATACGAGTTATCTTTTGTGAAAAACCCCCTTTTGACAGCATGCACACCGACACACTGAGACTAATTTGCTCGAAGTTATGTGTAATGAATACCACTGTGTGAATTATTTCAAACTAAAATTAGCCAGAACATTTCACTGTTCTATAATGTCATTTTTCATAATGTGTGTGTGTTTTTTTTTCTTTCCCTTGTGTGTGAACAGAGAAGCCTCAAAAGACTGCTAGTCCCAAGAATTTAATGAATATTTCATGGCCTATTAGGAGGAATAATTGTTGTTCCGAAACACAAATATCTCAACTGAAATCTGAGACACCTAATGTGCATTTAGGCTATTAAGGCATACTGTTCTTAATGTATTGTTAAAGTGCCATTTTACTCAGTTTAGAGCTGCCATGCAGATCCTTTCTTGCTGCTTGTTTATAGCAAATGTTTACTTGTGTTTAAATCTGTTTAACTGTATACATTATATGGGATTTGCATCCAGAATTTCCTCATAAACTCTTGCTTTTATGCATGTATATTAAGAAAGCTCCCCACACAGCTGAACTACATTGCTGAGGTCAGGGGAGCCACACCTCTGTTGACTACAGTCTTACAGTTTATGTATTCTAGCTAATAACAGTCCCCTCCAAAAAGAGGTTGTATTGACTATTTAACTCTGAAGTCCCTGCAGGGAGAAATGAACACACAACAGAGGTCAGCTCACACCTGTGCAATAATGTTTAAAGTCAGATATGAGTCAAATATTTCACTCTGAGGGAAAAAGCGTATATTGCTTTTTTATGCAACCGAGTACTGCATTTCTCATATATGAAAAGTAAAACTTCAGTTTTTGGTAGTTCTTTAGAAAATGCATCATGTTATTCCCCCTAATGGGAATGTGGATTTACGAAAAAAAACAAAACCTCCCCATTGCTTTACCGTACTCTGATGGAAATATTTCCCATAAAAACCTCTAAGAGAACAGTGTTGCTGCTGTACTTTCTTAAAATGACACCCAGAAAGAAAGCAGCTTTACACTAAAGCATCATGTATGAACAAACTGAAACAGGATGTAAATGTATCAAGCTGGTCGAAAACGCAAAATTTAGAAAAATCTGCATCAGCATACAAGTAAGTTTAAATATGCTTTCTTACACAAAATCTACTTCATCTGTGAATTTGCTTTTCTATGGGTGGGGTGGGGTGGGGGGGGTAGTTTTATAAAGACTCAGTCCAAAGAAAAATGTGTATTTGGTGTTTGAACCTGATCGTATAACATTTTTCTAATGATGGAGGACATTTATTAAGAGAATTGAGCTCAGAATTCCATTTCTGAGTATTTATGCACTGCATTAAATTTGTTTTGAATTGGGAGAGCAGAAGAAAAAAATGCAGTTACAAAAAGCTTGTATATGTGACACAGAAGCTACAATCAGCGGGCCTCTTATGGCCGAACTCAAGCTCTCTGCTCCTCTCAATTCCAATGGAATCGGGAATGGGGCGTAGGATTTCTCCGCGCCAACAGTATCGCCCACAATAAAGAGGCAAATTTCTCAAGAACTATTCTCACTCTGCAGAAACTCTGTATTAAGAAACAAGATAGGTTTTGTTTTGTTTTTTGGGGGGGTGGGTCTAAAAACAGGATGAAAATAAATATATATATGGTTCCATGTGGAGTTTCACAGCCAATTAATTCACATATGGGAATGTCTACGCCTTCAAAAAATAAAAGTGCAAAGGCAGACATAAGTACTTTTATCGAGGAAATTACCAATTTACATTACTGATTATAGATTTGTAGAATTTTAGTGTCAGCTGTGATTCCTTTTTCTTCCAATATGCCAAAAAAAAAGTTATTTTTTTGACATTCCTACGTAGTTCAATTCAAAAAACGTTAGACAGATGATATAAATCCAACTTTATCACAGGTGTTTCACCAATATAGAAGAATTATTAAATGGGTGCCATTACTTTGTAACTTGTGGAGTAAATTTGTTAGTCTGGGAGACCTTCAACAAACTTTTGAATAAGTTTCACTAACAAGATAACTTTATTTTTTACATTTTACCTAGAAAGCACTGCTGGGTGTTTTCTGATAAGCCCTTCACAGTAGAACACTGCCAAAGCTGTCTGTTTGTACCATCACCTCTAGGTTAATTAACACATGGAAAAGGATCCATCTCTCCTGACTGCCACTCTCAGTACAGTCTCCTGCCAAAAAGCAGTGGCAGGTGGGCCAACCAGTGAGCACAAACAAATCATGCCTTTGTAGGTTACATTAATTGCTTCCCACTTGAACAGAACAGAACAGCACCAGGTGCTTAAACCAGATGGGATTGTTAATGCCATCTAACAACTCTGCATTTACACAGAAATTTAGAGGAGCTCTCGTTTATAATCATTTGTGACTCTTGGATCAAATTCTTTTTTGGGGAGGGTTCACATAGTACCAAGAAATCTGCAAAACTGAAAAAAGTGACAGCTAATTTAAAAGTTATTACCTTTTTATGTGAACATAAAACTGTCCTTAAAAAAAAAACAAGCTTATTTTAACCTGAAACATAATCCTTTATGGGTAAAGCTCTCCTGCACTCTAATAATCTTCATGATACCTCAAGGTCGTGTTTGCGTGATGTAAAGCTCCCACATAGTCAAACACACACATGTTGGTCTTCTGTGGAAGATGAGTGAGGCTTCTGCTGTGGGAGTTCCTATAATCGAGATGGACAGTCTGCGGGCACTATGGGAGTTGTACATGAAAAAAGGACTGAAAGCACAGAAGGTTTAACTGCCACAGCCAGTTTTTATCATCTTCTCCTTGATGAGAGGTGAGTGGGAGTGAGCATATCTGAAGGTCAGCTTTTAGCACCAAGAGGGGGGCTGATAAGAGGTAAGAGCACACAAAATAAAAGAGGGCTTCCAGACCTGAACGGCAAACATCGGTTTAACTGTACCACTCAAGAAAATATCATGGCTGTCAGTCTGACCAGCAGTTCAGGTGATTATTTGCCACAGGAAGAAACAGTACGTTACTCTCGGGTTGAGGCTCCACGCAAAACCTGTGGAGCTTCAGTGATGGTAAGATGAGTGAGCAGTCAACCCAGAAATACATCCGAGGTTTTTGCCTGTAAACTCAAGGCAGCTGAAACACTGAACATCAACTTCATATTGTCAGAGCTTCCACTGAAAACTTGCTCTGAGCTGTGCAGATTTTTTTGGATGAATTGGAAGGATTACAGAATATCACAGAGATGCTAAGTACACACCGGGCATGTGATAAGCACTCAAAAACGGGAATTCTTGAACGTGCTTTTAGAATTTTGTGTTCATACTTGACTGTCGCTACCCAATTCTAGCTCATGTTGGAAAAAACATGACTGGAACAAAACTGTCACCAAGGCAACTGTTTGCAAAACACTACTACCATGTGAAACCCTGCAGTGCCTGCAAGGTCCCTCTGCTCAACAAAGCACGTGCCTGCTCGTCTGAGGTTTGCCACATCATCTGAGTGGGAGAAAATGCAAGTGTGATCAGATGAGATTAAACTCCAGTTCTACGGCAGGAAGTCCATCTCCGGATCTGGAACCTGTAGAAAATTTGTGGAGGGAGCTGGAGATTGAAAGACCCACTCTGATGAAAACTGTTTTTGTGTTTTTACTATGTTCTTGTGGCATTTTTCTGATGATGGATTATATTTTAAAAGAAAATTAAACTTAAATGTCTTTATTTAAATTGTTGTGAATGCTTGTAGCTGTGATGTAGAAGCTACTATCGGCCAGCCACAAGCTCCCTCCTCCACTTCATTCTGATGCATCCACTTGCAGACAAAAAGATCCACATACGTTTTCCTTTTCCTCATCCAAGCAGGCATCTGGCTCAAAACTGTACAACTGGATAGCTCCAATATTGCTCACCACTTTTGTTGCTGCTAACGTTAGGCTAGGGTTATGAGGGGCTGTAAGCTCACAACTCACAGGTAAATTTCTAGTGAATTGCTGCAGTAGAACTTCTGCAGAAACTATGGACAATTTTGGCTAAAATAATCATAATTAAAATTCCATTGGGAACGCCCTTAAAATACATCGAAGATGATCGGAGTGGGACTTTAACATACAGATTGTCAGTAACAAACCTTGATGACCTGGAGACGAGCAGGATCAATCATTTATGAGGTTGAGGCCAACTGTTAGACACATCTTACCCCTTAGATTGCCATCTTGGCTTGACAACCAAGTCAAATTATATTTTTGCAAAGGCTATGGAAGTCAGTATCATGTAGGGCTTTTCATGCTTATAAAATTAAGACATATGTTTATCTAAATTATGTTTTTTATTCTCTTTGGGATTTTTACTACGTATCCTTTGTTTTTTTATGTTTGTATTTGTGATAAAACATTTGATTTCTACACAATTTCTCCAGTGAAATAAAATCAAGATACTCGTATCAATCAAACTTGCTTTAAAAGTAGTTTCTGGGATTTTTCGGTGCTGAAATCATAGAGGCAATCATTTCTTTGTCAGTGGAAAAATGTAAAAATCGTTCCAGCAATTTTTTCACCTGAGGGTAAAACTTTGTCTTACTGGCATTGCTTGAAATGGTCCCGTTCTCTTGAAATAAAGCTCGATTCAATCAGAACCTACTTTTACAAAAGATTATATATAACTGCATCAGACTCTAACTATTGTATATGGGCTGGTATGCACTATTTGAAAAAGTCCTGCCAGAACAGGTCATTTGTTTTTATCCAGCTACTTTCGAACTCAAAAGAACAAAATCATTTTAACACCCAGCAGGCTACATTTTTTCCATAGAAATGAAGATTATGGGGTAGTCGTGATTTTCGTTGCCCAATTTTGTCTAATTTTTCAGAGTTGGGTAAGAAATTTTCTTCAAAAGTGACACTGTTATAGAAGGGTCTTTGGATCCATCACTTGTAATTTTATTACGTTTTGTTATTACCCTTAAAGCATTTTGTTGCAAATCCTAATTTGTTGAAAAGTGTTGCAATCACTGACATTCTTTTTTTTTAGAAACGTTTTTTTTCTATCACTACAACTGCAGGCGATCAAAGCTGCCAAAGTGAAATTTAGTGTGTGAAACAGAAGGTGCTAATGTCTACCAACAGGGAGCAGACAGAAGTATTTGGGCAGCTGTTCAGAGTTCCCACAGTAAGCATGGCTTGACACAGCCTTCACGTACCTTTTTGCTTAAGCAAATGTTGAAAGTCCGTGCAAGATATTTTTAAAAAGCAAAGCCTTTGTTGTGGTGGTTATTGTAAATAGTTGACAAAATTACACAAACTGCAACATGGAATAATGAGTACTTACATTTTTCTCATCTTTAAAACACGCAGACAATGACAAATCTGCCAGAACTAATCAGTTATTGAACAGGAAAAAAAACCCAGTTCTTACACTTTACATATTCAAAGATGAGGGCTGTTCTCCAGTGATAACAGACACAATTGGAATACCATTATCTCTCAACTTGGCGTTGGAATTTCAATGGATTTGAATAACAATAGAACAAATGAAGGTCTAAAAATATGAAGCATTCCTTTTTTGTGTTTGCTGCTTTTATTTTCTGGTCACCTCAATGAATTACTGATCTCCTTTTGAATGATTTGATTTTTGCATTTTAAAAAAACACTTTTCAAGTAATGTCCAATTTGTTTCTTCCTTTCTTCAAAGTGCTTTGAACTATTTCAACACTTTTTAGTTCAGCGAATGTCTTCCTATAATTTGCCTAATGTTGCTTTTGAAGAATTGATTTTCAAGTACAGGTGATGTTGAAACTGTTATGACTGTAGTCTGGCTGTACGTGTGTCCATGGTGCAGCGGTAGGGTGGTCGACTCCTGATTGAAGACTGAAAGTTCAACTCCCGCCTTGCCCGCCCATGTTTCAAACTGTCCTTGGGCAAGGCACTGAACCCCACGGGGCCACTAGTGGAAGGCTGGTGCCAGCTTTCAGCAGTGGAACCGCCATCAATGGGTGAATGGGACTGACAGTAGCCCCTCTCTCCTTGTCCAAAGTTGAACATCATGGCTAAACACACAATCAAATATGTCTTAAAGGCCTGTTCTCCACTTGGCCCTTTGTGTCCTAAAAGCAGGCATGTGGAAGGATAAATCTGTTCCAACTTTTTTTAGTCTAACCCCTTTTTTTAATGTTCCTAGATGTTTGTCACTTTTTACTGTCAATGAAGAACTAGGAGAAGAGCTAAGGATTATGGGAGAATCTCAAGTCTACTCTACAAACTTTATGAGGTTAAATAAGAATGTAAAAGAAATAGTAAAAGAACTGCTTGTTTTTTTTTAATCAGACTGGTTTAAAATTGGACAAAAATGCCTGAAAATTAAGAACGCTCCTGAAGGCACCAGACTTTTGGAATGCTGTGTAAGAAATTCTAGCTGTTTGCGCTTGGAAGAAAAGAGAAGGGAGGTTCACAGTAAGCTAGTCAATATCACATTTCAAGAGTTTGAAATTTAAACCTTTTGTAGAGCTTTTGTGTATGTAGGAAACAAGGTGCTCTTCCTGTGCTTCAGTGGGTTTCATTCACTTGGTGCTGTTGCCTCTTCTAGTTTATGGACATGCAACATAAGATAGGTGGTGCAGAGAATCGTTGGAAGCAGTAATGCTGCATGTTTTACCATGAGTATTAGATTTCTAGAAGGTTAGCTGGATGTTTACAGTTTATCTCAAAGGTGTCTTAAGCCTGCCTGCAGCTTGAGGTGTTTTTAATGACTGAACAACTGCTCACTGAAGAAAGTGATCATATATGGTCATTCATACCCAAAAATGGCATTATTGATTTCATTTTCTTTTTGTTTTCACTCAAGTTATTTCAGGGGTTACTACAGCGAATCACCCAGGATTTACACATATGAGATGGTTTCAGTTTTATGACTGTCCTGACCCAATCCCCGGCATTCATCCGGACTTGAAACCGGCACATGAAAAAACAGTTTTAAGTGCCCCTTTCTGGTTGCAGTACCAACCACTCCAATAATCTTTTGATCTATCGTCAAAGCGTTGCCAGTGGTCTTTTAATTAAGTTTTTGCCATTTTTAGCTCACATTTAAAAACTGTGCTGTCTTCTATGACATAGTATCTGCAGAGCAGCAATGGTTTGTTGGAAATTTGTCTCTGAGTTGTGGACATGACTGTTGTTGCATGCAACCCCGCCCCACTTCCCTTCCCTGTTGCTGAGCGCTCAGAGCAGGGAGTTTGTGGCCCACCCAGTGTAATTTCTATGTCACAAATAAGCAGTTTTTCAAATAGCATTTTTTTGTCTACCCCTGATCTACAAAGATTTGACTATAGGAATAGAAGTACAATTTTGAGCTAAATTTTACTGAGACATGCCTTACATCATGAGAAAAATGAAATGCTACAAGAACATGTTAAAAACACCAAAAACACAACTTTCATCAGAGTAGGTCTTTAAAGTATCTGGAAGTCTCAAATGATCTCACATCTGAAAATTAACCTGAGCAGGTGAGATTATGGTGTATCGAGGGTGACAAAGCTGTGAGGAAAAGCCCCAGTACACCTTTAAAACTGTATATGGAAACTGACATGTGTAAACATGCTTAACAAAAGCATTCCATCATGTACTGTATTTTTTTTCTTTTCAGCCGCTGTATGCTAAATAAACGTCAGCATTTTGTTATTTAGCTGCATATTCTCTTAATCCCATGTTTAATTTGCAAGTCACGTTATTCTACAGAGCTCAGGAAAACATCTCCTGATATGCAGAAAAAGCATTTAACAAGTCCACACAGGTCTTCATAGTTGTGTTTGCATGTTAAAAACATCAGCCATTAATCATAAAATATAAAAATGCTTGTGAAGGTGACATTTAACCAAGGGGAAAACATGAAAAATTAAAATTCTGTTCTGGAAACTTACTGCTATCTCTGAGGGAGTCAATGCAATGTCTTTTTAAAAGCGTTTTCATGTGCCTGGTACTACAGAAGTAAATAAAAGGAAAAGAGAATCACAAAGAAGCATTGCTTGGACAGGCTAAAGAAATGAAGAAGGGCGGAGATGGGAGGCACAGTGAAGCAGGGAGCCGGATAATGCCTTATCTCACTGCAGTCAAGGGTACTTGCACTGCAAATTCTGACACAGCAAATAATCCCACTTGGTAACTTTTAAAGTTTTAGCACTTATCCATGAAAACGATATTCTGTAGTCTACTGCAAACAAATGCATGAAGGCATTCTTTAAACTGACCTTGTGATTTTGATGGGTGCTGCATGATGAAATTCTAATAGATTTTATTGATCTACAGTCTGCATGCATCCTAAGTTTCCACTGCTGCAGTTACTGTAGACCAAGACATACTTTCTGAGTCAGACTCCTGAATGCTTTGTTGCTGATAAAGTCATTGATTTTCATGTGAGCGTAAGAATTGTTTCATTATTCTGTTCTGTTCTTCAATAATCACTGCAGAGCAGAATTTCAGTGTTCCTCCATGCAAACAAAAAGCTTGTGGGACTGAAACTGAAGTGATCCTTGGATGTTTTTGTTCTCAACTTCAAGGAGACCAATGGGATCAGCTCAACTGTGTCTTTTTATATATAAATAAAACATGTTCAGTTATGAAAAATAACAGAATGCTGTAGAAAAAAAGAAGGCAACATAAAAAGACTAATGTTCACACTGGCTCATTTGGTCCACAACTGGGGAACACAGTCTTAAAAGCCAAGTTAAACTCTAGTTTGGGACAAACAACCAAATCAAACCCTGGTTCACCCAAAAATAAAGGTCTTCGTGAATAATTGCAGTGTGGTACACTGCAGTACACTAAAAAGTTCAGGAAAACCAAAAAGCAAATAATAAAAGTTTATGTGAGTGGCCAGTAGGAAGGAAACTGCCCACAGGCTGAATCGAAAGAAGTACAAATCACAGAAGTGTTATGGGCCGTCTTGTGGGTGAACACAGAGAAGGTGTGAGAATTTTTTTCAAATACAAAAGTCAGACGACTGAGGACTAACCAACATACAAACATTCTTCTTCATTCTCTCTTTTTTTGTCTTTTCCTAGTGCTTGCTTTGGGTAATCGTAGTCCCAGATGAGCCGCTGCTGCACTTGGATGATTTTCCACGAAGTTTGGTTTGTTTCAATCTTTAGTTTGCAGTAGGATGTGAAAGGTGGTGTGAGATTTTTGGATTCCCTGCTTCATTGTATTATATAAGATTTGGTACACCCCGGATGAGTTGCCTGTCCATCACAGCTATGGTATCTGTTCAAGGTTAAATACTGCCTGTTCCAGGACTTTAACCACCTACCCCTAGCTAGAAGTCCATGCCAGAGGCTGCCCTCAACAAGCTAATTAGAGAAACTTTGGTTTTGGAAGTACACTGTTATATTTGATACAGTCCTGTTAGCCTTTTGTCTGTCTGGTATTTTATAATTCAAAGCCCTTTTAGAACTTGCCATCAAAACCCTGAAAACTTAAGTCTAACCTTTACATATCCCCTAAAATAAAAATGAAAAAAGGCATTCATTTTTTCTAATAATGTAATTTCTCCCCTATTATGATGCTTTAAATAGTTTTCTTGACCCAAAATGTTTTGATGTGAGCATCACCCAGTACAAAAAAGGACATGTTTGTTGTATATCCTCAAGATTGCTTCACTTAGAGTTTTAGTGCAAGAGTTGCAGAATTTGAATATTGGTAAGTGACGAGTAATGCTTTTCTACCCTAATTAAGGCCCAAATTACTTCATACACAGAGTTCTGTTCATCCATGCACACACACAGTAGGGGCAATATTTGAAGTGGAAGAAAATGTAAGAGAACAAATCCAAACAAGGCAATCAAGACATTAAGATGAGCATTCTGGGATCACCAAGCCAACATAAGCAGACTGAAAGGTTTTTTTAAAGAAAAAAAAACTCCTGCTAATAATACATAATTGGCTTGTTATTAGATTTTTCTCATTTTTTCCCAATTAATCACTGAAATCTGAAATAAACAGCATCATAATCACAAACCTTCATAAGATAGTATCCACCCTCTGCCCTGAAGCAACAACGATTCAGAAAAACATTATACGCAAGAATACAATATTGCATTTTCTTCTAATAGACCCAACTTTGAAATGACTAAATCTCAGTGGCAATAAGCCTCAGCAGTGAACAGAATCAGTTCAGGAACTTCAGCAAAGATTACCTGGAGAAGAAAAAGACTGCTGAACCATTTTTCTCTGCCAGGATGAGAGATGCTTACATCACTGAAAGTTCAATGTTGCAAAGAAAAAAACAATCCAAAAATGAACCGAGTCCTGCATTAATGAAGGATCTGCACAGTACTGTGCCTAGCACAGGAGATCTATTCATATTTAATGAGTCTTAAATGAGTCTGCTGTCTTGATAATTCCAACACACTGAGACATTTTCCCCAGCTATGCTGACTGAGCTCAATTATAGTAAATTCCAGTACTGTCTCCAGCTGGTGGTTTACATTTTTAAAGAAAGCCTAAATGAGTAAGGATGGTTTTCTTTGCTTATTGGAGTCTCGTTTGGTGGGAGATCCAACAAATGCCAAGAACCAGATCTGCAGAGCAATGTAGATGCTGCACGGAAGGGAAAATGGAACAGCATATAATTTTTCCTATCAGAGTATTTTTCAGATTTTTTTTCCCAGCCTTCTACATTGTTTTTACTGTCTGCAAATGCTCCACAAATCATTTCAGTCTTTTCTGTTCATCTGCCTCTCCCATAAGCATTTGCATGTGCTCGCTCCCACACACTATCTCCTTTCCATCAGCAATGAGATACAGAGATCACACAGAAGAGGCTCCTTGCGCCCCCTCATCTCTAATATCAGCCTGCTTGATTCCAGCAGCAGTGACTGATGCTAGCAGCAAGGGGAAATTTTGCTCTGAGACTGGGCTGATGCCACAGAATATCTGTGGACTTTTCACCATCGTAGCCCAGTAGGTCACACATTTATTACTGATGACAGATGGAGAAAATGAGAAACAGAAATAAATGAAACACCCATAAGTCACAATTTGCTCTTAAGAACACATAGTGAGGCAGGATTTTAATTTTGCAAGTTTTTTTTTTAAATGTTAAGTCCGATGAGCCTCCTCTTTTTCAGTTCAAGCAGTTAATATAATCTCAGAATGTGGTTAATGAAAAGGATGTGAAATGTAAAAGCAGAGAACATGAAACTTACAAGACATCTCAGATTTATTAAAGGAGTATAGAGATTTATGGATCGACAAACTATGGTTTTCTATGCATTTTAGGGGCTTGAAAGAATATGACACCTCAAACATCTGGGTTTGCCCCCCTTGGTATTCTACCTGCCCAAAGGAGGGCGGCTAGCCAAATCCTGGCCTGACTTCAGCTGCTCTCTTTTGCAACTAAACACTTACTAGGTTATTAGAAATAAGAAACAAGTGAACTTTTTTTATGAGTCAGAGCCACAGTTGCAAATCTTCCATTTGCTGCAAGGCACATTGTATCCCATCTTGTTTATCTTGCTTCTGCTATAATTAGTTTCTTTATCACAGGCTCATAGAAAATCCCTTAACTCCTTCTCCTGACACATTTCACATTATAACACACTTTTACACACTTGTTTATTGTTCTGTCACCATTTGTATAAAAAAAAAAATCCTAAAGCGGTTTGAAATGTAAGACTCTTTATGTTCTGTATATCTTTCTGTTTCGAAGTCCTTAGAATAGAATCTGATTATATAAATTGGATTAAACTAGATTACTTTAATTTAGAGTTTATCAGATATTGAATTATTATAATTTAATTGCATTTAATTAGATTTAACTAGTTTTGTGTAAAGCGCCTGAACATGACTTTTATGCAAATTGTGTGTTGGAAAAATGGGCCTAATTTGAATGAAATTTACTCACATTAAGTGACCATTTCAATGATTTAACTGTGCATACCAAGGCGAGGATGCCTTTAAAACTTATACCTACACAGACTTGTGATGATTGAGGCTTTAAATGTAGTGTTTTAGCAGTGTTCCAGATAAAACCTCTTTCTTTTCTTATTTAGTAAGAGTGTGCAAAAGCAAAATAATATATTAGCACATCCATGTTTTAAGGTTATACTATATACATAAATTATCTGTCACATTGGAAATTTGCTACACATTTTCAGACCATCAATAAAGTCTCACTCCGATCATCTTTTGATCTATTTCAAACGAGTTCCCAGTGTTCTGTTAATAACGACTATGCGGTTTTTAGCCCATAAAAACTGTGCTGTTTTCTCAGACATAGTTTCTGCAGAGCAGCAGTAGCTGATAAGAAATTTGTCTCTTGAGTTGCGGACGGGACTGTTGGTGCCTGTTGAACCTATCGTGACGATCAGCACAGATATATTTTGTTTTCCTTTGCCGCTGCAATCGAGGTCTGCCGGACCAGCGATTGTATTACCGTGACAACGGACTGCATTGCATATCAAATAGTCCTTTGTGAAAACTCCATCTAAACCTAAAAAATAACAAGAATAAATTACTAAAAATAGAGTGAAAACTTATTTCTTTTGTAAGTGACCATGCTTTAAGTGGGATTGTGCCCTATGAAGTGTGCCTTAAGAAATTGACACACACCGTGAAGGGCTGAAACCGGCGACAGACTGAACTAGTGATAGACTGAACCAGCGAATGGTGTTTGCATCGCCGAGTGTAATTAAACAGCGTAAAAATATTTGAACACATTAATTTTTTAGATAGGGGCTGCACGGTGGCGCAGTGGTTAGCGCTCCTGCCTCACAGCAAGAAAAGAAGGTTCCCGGTTCAAGTCCTGGCTGGGGGACCTTTCTGTGTGGAGTTTGCATGTTCTCCCTGTGCATGCGTGGGTTTTCTCCGGGTACTCCGGCTTCCTCCCACCGTCCAAAAACATGCTTCATAGGTTAATTGGTTACTGTAAATTGTCCGTAGGTGTGAATGTGAGCGTGTATGTGTATGTGCGTGTGTGTTTGTGGCCCCTGCGACAGACTGGCGACCAGTCCAGGGGTGTACCCTGCCTTCGCCCATGAGTAGCCGGGTTAGGCTCCGGCAACCCCGTGACCCCGAAAGGGATAAAGCGGATTGGAAAATGAATGAATGAATGAATTTTTTAGATTAATTAACGTTAACAATTTTAATCCTAGTTTTTTTTTCACTTCCCCATCTTTTATATCGACTAGGACTTAACACAAGCACTCCTTTACCTCTTATTATTTAGGTTCTGAGATTGTACATGAAAGATTTTCTTAAAAAAAAAACACACACACACACTTTGTAGTTTGATTATATTTTGATAGCAATTTAGAATTCTTACATTTTTCCACATTTACGACGTATAGATTGCTAATATTGGATGCAGTTGGCCATTTAACATGCCATTTTGATACATTAATGGCAGTGAAAATTACCAGCGGCAGAGAGAAAATGTGGAGGACTCATTAGGTTTTAAATCTAGGGCAGAGAGCAAGAAAGATGAGAAAAAGAGTAGGAGAAAGTGGAAGAGGAAAAAGGAGGAGCAGACTTTGTAGTGTGCCTCTGACAGTAAAAATGTTTTAAGAGGGAGCTGCAGAAGGAGAAGGAGGCAGGCAACCTTCTGAGAGGGAGAGAGAAACTGAGATGATTATGTTAAATGATAGACAGCTCCAGGGGTTGGATGAGCTGTAATGATAAACGATACATAATCCGAGGCACATGAAAATCATGAGGCCAGATGATTGACAGATGGGCCAATTGGTGGTGCACAAGTGGGCAAGGCAAGCTACAAGTCATGTCTAAGCTAGAGTTCGTCATCATAGCTCCAGATTTATTTGTCAGAGATAAATCCCCGCGCTTGCTGTGACAGACTGTGTGCACTGAAGGGAGAGGGATGGTGTGCACCGACTCTGACGTCTCCACATGGAGCCACTCGAGGAAATCTGGCAAAAAAGAGAACATACTTGCAAAAAAAAAAAAAATGTACTTCCTATCTTGTATAACCTTTTGTGAGCACACATCGACAAGAACCAGAAATCCCTACAGCTGCTTGAATCATCAACAAAAACTCACCCAGCTACGATTTTGTAAAGCTCCTGCATTTTACATACTAATAACTTACCTTTATTATAAGGAAATGTTCTTTAAGGATGTGAGGTGAGAGAAGGAGTAGGAAGAAGAATATGTGGGGAGAAGCTAGAGTTTGCCCAGCAGTGTTGTGCAAGCTGCAAGTTGTGGATAAAAACACATCACTTTAGGCTGGTTTTCCTCTCCGGTGCAGGAAAAAAATAATGGTTAGTGCAAAGCTACTCCTATATTCAGTTTACTATCATCCTTGCTTTCATTCTCAAAGAAGAAAGACATTTGTTCTTGCAAACAGGTGTGTAAGAACAGTTTTAATCTTGAGAGTTTGAAGCAAAAACATTTTGCTTTGACAGATCATTTAACACCAAGGAAGAGTGGGATGATTAAAAGGATATATACTACATCAGAGAACATTCTACTTCTAACGATACATGCGACCTTTTATGTCATATTTAAACTTAAGCTAAAAGAGACTTCATACAGCTGGAGATGTGAAAATTGCCACCAACCTAGCAACACTGCACACTTGAATGCGTAACCAATTATGTATATCCAACGAGTGGACCAAACCAAACTGTGAGGAATAAAATGGCTACAATAATTAAGTAGAAAACGTTGAGCATGCCTGCTTGTTCATTAAAGGGAGCCTGTTTAAAGGCAAATGTCCTGCAGTACATATGTGAATCTAAAATAAACTGATTTATTATGTAGTTAAAAGTTTAGAACATAAAAAAGATTCATTCATTCATTTTCATTCATTCATTCATTTTCCAAACCGCTTTTTCCCTTTCGGGGTCACAAGGTTGCCGGAGCCTAACCCGGCTACTCATGGGCAAAGGCAGGGGACACCCCTGGACTGGTCGCCAGTCTGTCGCAGGGGCCACAATCACACTCACACCTAGGGACAATTTAGAGTGACTAATTAACCTATGAAGCATGTTTTTGGATATGGTGGGAGGAAGCCGGAGTCCCCGGAGAAAACCCACGCATGCACGGGGAGAACATGCAAACTCCACACAGAAAGGTCCCCCATTGATGACACTGTTTCAAGTCCCCCAGCCAGGACTTCAACCGGGAACCTTCTTGCTGTGAGGCAAGAGCGCTAACCACTGCACCACCGTGCAGCCCCATAAAAAAAAAAAAAAAAAAAAAGGTAAGGTATAAGGTATATGTCATAAAAAAGATATATACCTATACGGCACTCAAAAGGTGCTCCTGCCAGACAGCATCCAATGCTCCAATAAGCCACAGAACCTTTGATCGCATTTGTACATTGACCTAACATTGAAGCTGGACTCCCCAGACACACGAATAGCGTTCACTGTCAATGCAGCATTATTGTTATGTATTATAATTTTTTGTTCAAGATGAAATGTCCAAGAGCTGCACTGGTTAGCGCTCTTGCCTCACAGCAAGAAGGCCCCTGTTTCAAGTCCCGGCTTGGGGACTTGAAACAGTGTCACCATTGGGGGACCTTTCTGTGTGGAGTTTGCCCATTCTCCCCGTGCATGCGTGGGTTTTCTCTGGGAACTCTGGCTTCTTCCCAAAAACATGCTTCATAGGTTAATTGGTCACTCTAACTTGTTTCAAGGTGTGGATCCTAAAAGCGTACCTTTTCCTTCAGTCTGACTTCTGTAAGATTTTTTCTTCTTTATTGTGCATTTTGTGGCATCTGAGACTTTTCCTCTGGAGCACAGTACATGCCTAAATTCTATATATAAACAAAAAAAAAAAACATGAAATGTTTTTAAAAACTTGAGAATTACCGTTTCTGAAAGTGGTTTTAGTTTTTTACTTTGAGCTTTTTGTTAAAGAACACATTCACAATGAAAAAAGTAGTACATTGCAGTATCATTTTCATAAGTTTTTATGAAAGAACAAAAAACAAAAATTGGCTGGAAGGAGCGAAAGCAAGAAAAAAACTGTTTTGGTCCGTGACTGCACGTTTGTCAAGCCTTTTATTCGCCCCAACTGTTCACCTGCCTGCTCTGCTGCACGAGTCCACATGCAGAGCGTCATTTGTTAAAACAATATTTGCCTGTGGATGTTTCCCAGACAGAAATTAGGCTACATTACCACCACAATGTGATTACAAGGAAAAAGAATTGTATACAATTGTAATTCTTTGGACACAGAAAGAAAAATGATATTTATGGCTAATACTTGTGTGTTTCCTCAGCTATTTATATTTCAAAGAATGTTAAGTGGAAATGGGCTTCTGTGGTCTGGCTGACCACTCAAAGCACTTCTATAGTATACAAGTGTAAGTCTATACAATGTTTGTTTCTAGTCCACATTGTGTTTTTCTTTTTTTTTGACTCACTGATAAACTTCAGAACTCGTTATGAAGACTGTTTCGCCTTGTTCTTTTACATGGTAACTGCTATGGCCAAAAATAGGCACGTACAAGAACTGTAGCACAAGCATTTTCAAAAATTTGTCTCCAATTTTTTTTAGCTTTTTGGCAAAAAAGAGCTCTTAAAAAAAGTTTGTGACTAGCCCAAATGAAATATGACCATCTTAACATTCATTTTCTAAGTGATTAAATATATAAACACAGTTTTTTTGTCACATTTAGACAGAACATTGTCACATACTGACGAAGATGTTGAATATTCAAATCCAATTTAGAATATTCTACCATGTGAAAACCATTGGAGGAGAAATTAAAGTACTTACAAACATATCTTTCTATAATTAAATGAATAATGCATTTTTTCTGAATACAACTTGCACAGAAATGTTCTATTCTGTCTATGTTTGTTCCGCTGTTGTCTTAATCAATCTGGGAGATCTGGATATAAGCAAAAACTTAAGATTACTTGCTTTAATGTTTGTTTTACACTACTGCAATCAGCGTGAATCAGCTGATTCTGAAGGAGAACGGCTTTTCATATCAGCTTTGCACCAATAAGCAATGCTTTAGTACGTAAAATGTTGCAGAACTTTGAGAATAGAAAAACTGGGGAGAACATTTTCAGGATTTGTTGTCCAGTGATCCAAAACAACAGTGACGTTTATGTTTTGTTTACTGTTGAACTTAGCCAGAAAGTTGGCAATTAAAAAAACGTGTTTAAAGTATAACAAACACAATTTCTTTCTATCTAAATCGTTGTGCTTTGATCCATTTTTGCTGATTCTGATCTCCTGTTTAATAAAAAGGTATAAATCATGGTGCTTTAATACAAATAATTAAAATGTAATGCTTCCAGTAAAAAGACATACATACAGCAACTTCACAAGCATATTATCTTAAAAAGTAAGAATCTGGGTTTGATTTGTGAATCACTGAGCTTACTTAACAATCCACAGCCCTTTTATTTTTCAGGAACTGGTGTAGGAGTCAAATGCTGGAGACCAGGTTTGACGGCAGAAACGTAAACATTTGATAAATAAACTTTAACGTGACAAATTTACAGAGGAACAAAAAGGTGACCAAGCAGATGACTCGACAACTTGATCTGAAAACCAGACACTTAAATAATCTTTATTAAACTAAATGAAAACAGCTGTGGATGACCAAGCTTATCTTGGTGAGATTGACAGGGAGAACAGAATATCATGTTAGGACTCCTGCTATAATATTTGCGAAAATGTTTTCATGTCCATTTAAATATGCAACATTGTGGGATTGAGTGTCATCGGACACGGTGACAACACTGATGCACCTGTCTGACAACCCACTGAGCTACTGTCACCAAAATGACTCATCATGACCATTAAAAAAAGTAATCTGTTCTCTCTTTTTTAAAGTATTGAATTCCTTGTTTACTTGACTGTGTTCTGTATAAGCAAAGGTTAAAAAGCAAAACTAAATTAATCTCTAAGAACGTATTCATGTAAGGAAAGTGGATGGTTGGTGTTGGTATACAAACACACACAAGCAAACTGTATCAGAGGCAGTTTGTAAGTGGACTGACAACACCTCTTCAGATGGTTCTTGGTCTGCTTGGTTGGTGTTTGCGTTTACTGTATTCCCACCTGGACACGTGATCTGGATTAATGCTGGAAATGAACTCATCTGTTTTAAAGTTCACTCAGCCATCTTTTAATATTCCTTAAAAGTGTTCCCAGTGGTCTTATAATGATGATTATGCAGTTTTTAGCCAAAAATTGTTTTAACCGGTGACTTTTTCTAGGACATTTCTGCAGAGCGACAGCAGATCATTAGAAACTCGCCACTGAGTTGTGGCAGGACTGTTGCCATGGAAATAAGTCTCTGCTGTGTTTACCGTTTTCCAACCAACCTGTCATTGAAACTGCTAATTGTTTATACACACCTGAGCCAAGTAATCAACAGCAGATAGGGCAGAATTTTCTGGAAAACCAGCAGGAGGTTGGCCATTGAGGCCTGGATTTGGACACCCCTGCATTAATGTATCTATTTGTCTACAAGTGGATGCATCAGAATGGAGTAGAGCAGAAAGACTTTGGCCCAATTCACGTTCTACGTCACAACTGAGAGCTTCTTCAAACAGCATTTTTTCATCTGTTCCTGATTTGTCATGACTTGAATTAAAAAAAACAAAAAAACTCAGAAACTCAGTTTAATCTTGAAGTCTTTAATATACGCCCTAATGAGAAAAATGCTACAAGAACAAGTTACTTAAAAACACCAATAATGCAATTTTCATCACAGTGGGTCTTTAGCTCACCCAGTGTTACCAATTGTTGCAGTGAATAAATGTATGCACTGTCTGATTACAACATCCTTTTTGTTCATTTGTTTGTTGCTTTATTTTCTATCACTGACAACTTTGTGTATGTGGACAGCTTAGATTCAGGCATTATTAAAGGTGTGCCTTTTAGGCTTGGCCCAATATAACTTCATATATGTCTATGATCCCGCCCATTTTCAAAGGAGTTAGCCAGAGGAAATTCTACTACGTATGGCTGTGGCAAGACTTTGATTTTATTTTTCAGAGTCCTACTGGAGACATCAATAGTATCCATCCACTCCAATTATATTTTTATAGTCACTAACCAAGATTAAGATTGTAGTTTTTTTCTAAAAAAAAATGTCTTTTTCAATAACCAAGCAACTTTCTTCGGCTAGGATTGAGGAGCTGGGGTCAGCATTAAATCTGGTAAACCTGCTGCCTCACCATTAAAGAGATGTGTGGTGTTTATGGCAGCCCACCTGTTCTTTTGGGAGAAATCAAACAGAAAAAGTGTTCTAACTGCAAAAAAAACGATGTCTCCCGGCAGTAATGCCCTCATCTCCTCTAAATAGTTTGTGGTGATGAAAAGAAACTTGATTGTTTTCAAGGAAAAGTGTAACGCTTCTGACTTGATCTGCTGTTTGATTTCTCTGGAGGTAAGGAGCTGTAAAGATGAAGCCATACAACAGAGGGATTCACACCTTTCTGACGACAGACACATATTTACACTCAGCCCACGCTAGCATAAAACCAGCAGCTGGCCAATCTGCTCAGAGCACGCAAACACGCAGGCTTTCTCAGCATATGGAGCAGATTATTTCAACAGAAAACAACCTTTTGTTTAGAGCACAAGCATAGAGCATAGTGGAGAGCTGGCAGTCTATTCCAAAGATAAATTACCTCAGCGCCATGTGACATCTTTGTGATTGTCTTTTGATTGTAGATTGTGGCCAGGTAGATGAATTATCATTATTTCACAATGATCCTTTTTCTTTTCAAGAAGAAAATGAAAAGTTTAGCCTAAAGAGTGGCATCCCACAATATTTGTCTCTTTCTGTTGTTTTGTTTGGTTAAAAATACATGTGTTTTGTTTCTCGGTGGTGCACCCTGTTTCCACGCTTCCACGCGACTGTGTATGACTGACAGCCCCTAGGCAGGAGGAGCTGCAGGATGCTGTGCAAAACTGAAGGTTGGGCATCTTTGAGCATCAAAATCTGGCTTTACAGTCATGCAGATATAATAGAGGTGGACTGCCAGAGCGGAATGAAACATATATTTCAAGTAAATGAGACAACCCTGCTTCATAAGTCTTCTCTCTGCTTATACAACCATTCTTGGCAACATGAAGGAAGTTTGTTTAAACACAATCTCAGAATGCAATTTAAAATCAATTACTATGTTACAATCAATCAAATACCAAATGGGAAAAATACTGGTCTGCTGGCTCCTATTATTTTATAGTTCCAATGTTGAGCAGAAAAATATAGAAGACTGGCTCCACTGGATGTTTCTGAAAGGTCAGTTGTGATGTAACTGTTTTCAGCCACAGAGGTTTCTTCTGTTCCACCAATTTGGCTGCGGTGCAACGTCACTGACCGATCTTCAACTTAAATACCAGAGTGCTGGCTGTTGACAGGATTTGTTGATGTGACACAGAAAATTGGAAAGAAATTCAAAGCCCTGAAAGCACCGCACATGGTCAGTCGCGGGCCGTAGTGTAAGCAGCCGTGAATAGAACTCCTTCCTGTGGATGAGTGTGGTTTCAGCGGACTCGTACCGCCATGGCTAGAGGCAGTCGGGATGCGGCAGGGCCTGCTGCTGTACTAAAAAAAGAGGAGTCCATTTAGCTGAGGTGCCACAGCTTAACCACATCAGTTTACATAAAAAGGAGAGAGGAAGGGACAGAAAGAGGATAATGTAGAGGGAACGGGTTTGATTTTCAAAATAAAAGACCAAAAGTGGCAAGTTTTGTTTAGTTAGATCTCTTCAATTGACAACACTTTTGAGATCTTTTCACCTATCTAACATATTGCAACCTTGGTGCAGAGGTAGGGTGGTTGATCTCTGATCAGAAGATTGCAAGTTTCATTCCCGCCTTGCCCGCACATGTGTTAAAGTGTCCTTGGGCAAGACACTGAACCCCAGATTGCCTCTGATGGTAATAGCTTGGCCCCAGTGTTCGGCAGCGGAGCAACCATCAGTGTGCGAAAGTGTGTGTGAATGGGAGAATGGGAATGTGACTGTAAAGCGCCTTGGGCCTTCAAGGACGGTAGAAAACCGCTGCATAAGTATGCGCCATTCACGATTAATAAACTATATAAGTTAACAAAGGTGTTGGAGACGTGTCATATTTGTCACTCACAAAAGAAGAGAAAGACTTCCTGAAAACATTTGGTTTACTGTTTGTATTGTGTTGAGCCCCGTTCATTCTTACCTATTTCATTTATGTTTCCATTTTCAGTATTTCCATTTATCCAAAGTTTTTGCACAATGTTTACAGTCATTTTTTCTGCTTCAACACTTCTAATGGCACCTATCGCTACTGTTAAGAAAAAATCAAAAATGTTACATTTGCTGATAAATCTTACTTTGTATCCTAATTCTCAGTGACTATGCACATATCCAAGACCACAATGCCCTGTTCTTCACACAACATACTGTATCTCTGTCAGGTATACGGGTTGTGCGGTCTGCTAGAAAGTCCACTCTCCATCTTTTGTAAGATCATTTTTACAGTGAGTGCCTTAAATTCATTTACCTCTGAAGTATTTACAGGTCAGATTTCCAAGAGTGGAAAGTCATCTTGAATGTGATCCTATTTTCCTTTTCATCTTAGAAAGAAACACTAACCATGAATTGATTTCGCAGAGTAGGTTCTTGCCCCTGTTATGCCTGAATAAAGTGGTGTTCAGGTGTATAAAAGTATGGGAGTTCAGCTGATGGATTTGTAATGTAAGAAACAGAAGTGCTGTAAGTCAAAAATAAACAGACATAAAGCTGAGCTGACAAATACAGTCCAAATGAAGAGATCAACAGCTGCTGGGTTTGATAATGGACCATATACACGCACACATGGGTGCTGAATGGTGTTGCGGTGTTTGGCACTCCTCTGTGTGGAGTTTGAAGCAGTGCCTGTCTGGCAAGAAAAGATCTCCAGCAGAGCCATTCAGGGAGGGTAGCCATCAGTGTTGTCAGACTAAGGGAGTGAGACGACACCAACAAACAAAAACATTAAAAATGCATCAGCTATGGAAAAGGAAGAAAAAGGGTAAAACGCTAAGGTTTATGTCAGCAACAAATGCATGTTTTACATACATAGGGAGCAAGCAGGGAGGAACGCTCAGATCATTGTTGGGTGTCTCTTTACAGACTAAGCCTATCACAAAAAAGAGACCATAAGCTTAATCAAAACTAAAACTTTTAAGTATATTTTTAAATGAAGAGAGGATGTCAGCTGGGAGCCTTATCCACTAGAGAGGAGCCTGACAAGTGAAATCTGCTCTCGGTTCTATCTTTGGAAGCTTCACTGCTAGGCATTGCTGCAGTCTGATAGCTCTCTTTGGATAGAATGTAGCCATTAAAGTCTTCAATAATTTGGTCATTGTGGGTATCACAATTAT
The DNA here is from genome assembly GCA_036245035.1 of Adrianichthys oophorus. Classification (NCBI taxonomy): domain Eukaryota; kingdom Metazoa; phylum Chordata; class Actinopteri; order Beloniformes; family Adrianichthyidae; genus Adrianichthys; species Adrianichthys oophorus. The sequence goes on along the minus strand of BSAI01000119.1, from coordinate 6,554,967 downwards.
GTAAAAGACTTCAAATACAACTGATATTTGAAATGGCATGAGAGAACTAGAAATGTTTGGGTTTTAATTGGTGGCATACACTAAAAATTCAATTTGAGAGTTGAATCAACTGTCAATGTTTGCTTTTTTTTCATTTTGATCCCCTATTGATGAAATGTGTCCCTGTTGGAAGACAATGACATGCTACTCGCTGTTAATGTAAATTACAAGTGTGTGAAACCCTTGAAATTACTTCAACTTCTGCATAAATTAAACAGAAAATGTTTTCTGTTGTCTACCTAAGTCACACAATAATAGCAAAACAGTCGGCTCAATGACCCACTCCGACTCCGACATAATTTGTGTATCCATTGTAACAGGGACAAGGAAATATGAGTGGAGTAAACACTCTTAGGGGCAATATAAAGGGATGTTTCACCCTCACCTAGATGCCCCATATAGATTTTAATGCCACACGTGTCACAACAAAACCTCACAGTGTCCATAAGCTCGTTATATGAATAAGAAAAAACTATATTTACCGTTTCTTTCCTAGACTCATTATGCTCCTGAAATATCAATTAGCTATTCAACTCAATTTAATTAATAAAAACAATAGTGTCTTGTTATGGCGATTCAATGCTTGTAAATTGTATCCCAGTAAAAGCATTTGCCACTCCCTCTCCCTCCATACAATATTTTTTGTACTTTTGTTGTTCCAGCAAACTCTTGTCCTCCCACCTTTAAAACAGCCACGAAGGCAATTAAAAGACTAGAAAAATGAAATAAACAGAAACGGTGTGATTACTTTATGTCATCTGTACTTTAATCTTTGTGCAAAAATCAAAACTAATTGAACCAATGTCTGATAACTCTCTGATAATAAAGTATAGAAACACAATCTGTAGAATTGTGATAAGGCTATTACTGTGATGGTTTGAGATTATGCGGTTGCTAACAGTGTATGCTGTTTTGTTTTGCACTCCCTGTCATGTTAGTTGTTTCGGTGAATTCTCATAAGATTTATTTGTCAAGCCGTGCCTGCTCGAGTGTGAAGTTTCTGTTTAGGGTTTCTCCTCATTTTATCTGCTTTTGCCTGGAGGCAGGAGACACACTTTCAGTTTCTACACACACTTTTTAAATTAAATCTGTCAAAACAACAAAGTGATGTTTTTTGGCTTAAATCAAATTCAAGATGAGGAATCAATAAAGGAGGTTTGGTTGCCACTTGCTAATGGTGTATATGTGTGATATGAGATTACAATGGTCAGAAACAATTCCAACCACAAGCATCTCAGCTGCAGCTTTAATCATGTTCGGTGGGGTATAACAATAGCCCTGCCCTTACTATCTTGCAATACACTTTCTATGTCAGATTCTTTTTTTCCACTAGGCTGTCTCCATACTGAAAATGAGAGTTTTTAACCCATTTGGTACTTTTATTAAAAGTGCACTTTAACATTGTGTAACATTCTGAGATTGTGTTTCTGGGCTTTGTTGTTTTGTTTTTTAATAAGCCAAATAATTATTTTAAGCGTTTGTGTCAAAATGTAATTCTGCATTTTGATTGCTATGTTTGACCTGTTCTAATTCTGATCAACCCTGCTAGGTTACAAATGTTAGCACCTGGGTTCTGTTTAGTTCTTTAGCTGTGGCTATCGTTACGCTATTCACTTTTGTCATTTGGAAGGATAATGTAAGTTGCCCACACTCTTGCCATTGAAGTCCCACTCCAACCATATTTTTTACTTTTGTAAAATCATTCCCAGTAGTCTTTTAATCATAACTGTGCAGTTTTTAGTCAAAATCAAAAAGACTTTGCCTTTTTTTAAAACAGTGAGTAGCTACGTCATTAACCCCAGTTTTTTCTGGCATCTTGTTTTCTGATCCAACTCGATTCGAATTAAGAAATATTCTGAAACATAGTTTTAATCTTAAATTATGTTATATTGATCCTGTATTATGATGAAAATGCTACAAAACAACACAAAAAAGACCATTTTCATTGGAGTGGATCTTTAATGAGGTACTTTCATTGGCTCTTTACTGAACACGCAAAATGCTGCATGCATGGATGATACACAAGTGCCCAAATAGGATGCCCACACTAACTTCATTTTGATTGTCTAATTTCCTAATTTCTAACAATCAGGCTGCAAGCACAAATCACGCAAGCACAGAGCAGGCATCTTGCGCAGGGTATGAAAAAATGTGAATGACATGCCTGCGTCTCACCTACCCCTTTATACTAACATTTTTGTTCTACTGGCTCACCTTGATATTTCCTTCACGCCACCTACATGCCCTGTACAGATTTGCCATTGTTTGCCCACTAGACAGTCCATGTCCACCCTTAAGGGCAGTTGTGACTGAGGCATCAGCAGAAAAGACGCATGGAGTATCCACATGCAGTAGTTATGGTTGCATTTTTTTTGTTTTGTCAAGCAGCTAAGCAAACAGATTTTAGCTAAGGACCTTTTGCTTTGTACAAATTTTGGATAGGAATCCAAAGAGTGTTTTGTAAATCTGATGTGTTTCTTCATGTGTGTGTGTGTGTGTGTGTGTGGTGGGGGTATGTATGCAGATACTTGCTTTATCCAAACCATACAAAAGCTAATGAACCAAAAAGAGCTTGAGTCGTTACCATCGGATCTTTTTTGTATTCAGGACAAACACTACCTGATAGTGAGCATGTAATATGATGTACCAGACCAACCCCCTATATGTACATGTACATGTGTATATATATGAGTGCTTTTTGTTGTGTGTAAGTATAGTTTGTGGTGACTTGCTGTTTTAGTTTGTTATGAATCTTATTTGTGTCAAGAGGAAAGCTTCACAGGGAATGATGCATAAAATATTTCCTGTCTGTCTGAAAGTGCCAATGCAATAAATGTATCTGTGGAGACATCAAGAAAGCTTTATCATCTTTGTTTCAGACACATCTCTCATATCTGACTGTGCTTGTTTCCTACTTTAGCTCTGTCCTCGTTCCTATTATCTCTTTTGACAACGAAACCAACTTATGTGGTTCAATAGCCTCTTTAAAAGGGGCTTTTGGCAATATTACTATCCTTCGGTTGTAATCCTTTACAAGTACAATAGAATAAAAAGAGTATATAAACAAAAGACAAACATGTCAGTACCGATATCATGGGATGCTGGAGCCCACCATGGGTTTAAGGTGGGGTTTATCCTGGACTGTCCACCAGTTCATCATAGGGCCATAATCTTACCTGAAAAGCAAATACTATGAAGGGTTTCCCTTTTCTTATTTCAGCTGAAATCTTGTTTTTTTTAAATATGATGTCAGTTTAGCTCTGAAGATGTGCTACAAACAAATTCTGAGCAAATGATGGGCCGCATTTCACTGAAAGACTAACAAAATGATTGGTAAGTTGATGTTTTGGTTGGCATCTATTCACTTTCTTCATTCCGTTAAGCCCTCCAGCCTACGTTTACTATGGGTCTTCATCTTATAGCTGACTCAGGACAACAGAGGATAATTCTAGCTCAGATGAAGGTAAACATGCAACTTAATTAACATAAAATAACTGATCTTGTTTGACAGCGGTGATGAGAGACCAAAACATATGAAACATTGTGTAGTTTTGTGTGTCAGAAACAGAATTGCAGACTTTCTACCAGATCTATTCAGCATGTGCAAACACACAGCTACAAAAAATTTTTTTTCAGCTTTTGAGAAAATTAGAGCTGAAAATTTCAGGGGCTTTATAGTCCTGTGAAATACAGTCGTTTTTTTTTTTTGTCTTAGTAATTTATTGGTTTTAAACAGGCCAGTATATAACATGAAAGTGACAACCAGCACATGTGAGCCTCAAATGAAAGGACTGCTTTAAAAGAGTTAGCTAACATCTGTCATCTAAAAGTATTATGATCGTAAAAAGGCAACAAATGTCTAAGTAGTGTCACCTTTACAAAAGCAGGTGCCAGCACATCTGGTGATTCTGTGGATTGTTTTTTAGAAGGGGAGGGTTTTTCTTTGTTTTAGATCCTTTTCTTATAGACATCCTTATTCAAATCACATTATCAAGCTGCCATTATACATGGATTCAATTCTTTTGGTTTTACTTAAAATTCTTGGTCTATTTTTTATGAAAGGTTTTGTGTGGTAGTAGTAGGAGGAAAGGATTTTTAGGGATGATATTGTTGGTGCTTGTCAGCTAATGAGCAGAGACCTTATGTCACTTTATTTCTCATAACATTTAATAAATTGGCTGATCAAGGGAAACAGAGAACAAAGGTCAAATTAGATTAAATAGTTTATTAATTAGCTCTATCTATCATTGCCATGAATGTGACATGGTGCTTCGCTCAAGCGATACTTGGTGATTCGGGTAGGTGCAGCTGTGGGGGTATCAGATTTCCCCTGAGTGTCAACATGGCGCAGGCAGGCTGAGAAAAATCACACAGTGTCTGTTGGATTAAGTGTACATAGACACGGCCTGCTGACCTCTGAGACGGTTGCCGATGCTGGGGGTAGTAGTAGGAGGGTAAATAACGGTGGCGTGCATGTCACCTCATGGCTCAACTGCACGCAAGTTTTCCGGGTAGGAAACGGCCGTAAATTCACCAAACAGATTGGGTGGTCCGCTGCCTGACCTGAGAGCATCTACAAATAGACACAGTGGAAGCTTAATGGCCTAAACGTAATGGCAGGAAAAGGAGATATTTCAGCACATCTTTCATCATTAAACACAGGCTGATGCATTAGCAAACAGAGAGTCAGCTTGAATTGACCTTCAGGGACCTAAAGTGAACAAATTACACACGCGCTCCTTTCTATTTTCTGTAAACACTCGATGCCCTTTTTAATCTAAACCAAATTTTCCAAAGAGGTTAGCATTGAAAAAATAAACAAATATCAAATAATCAGCTCTCTGGGGCTTTTTGCTTCTTTGGTCTCATTGTTTTGCTTTTACTGTAAAGCAGAAGCACAATATTCTCATTCAGTCCACTTCCAACAAGCTCTTATTTGAAATAAAGTTTGACTTCATCAAAACCAAAGCACAAAAAGGAAAAGTTAGGTTAGGAACAACAAAAAAGCTTAAAGCCAGAGGATTTAACACATTAAACCATAAGTCTAGGTCAAAATTACAGTTTACTGGTGGAAAACATTTTGTCAGATGGAAAATAAAAAGCTTTTTGCAGATGTTTCACTATAACCTTTTAAAATAAAAGCCTAATTGCAGTCCAAAAAAAATCAATTAATTTCTCTCTTTGTGGATTGGCACCCTGCACCAAAGAAAAAAAGAAAGTACTCAACAATTTACAAGATCAATAACAAAAAAAAAAGATGACAAAACTTTGAGGTTAAGATACAATCTGAAAAATATGAGTTGAAAAGAAAAACTATATAAGCCCTGATGTTTATTTATTTATTTTACTAGTGTTATTTTTACATGAGGAATAGTCTTTGGTGATAATATAACCACATAATAACATATTTTTTGCTTCAGCATTGTATGTTTTCTTCTTTTCAGTGAAAAAAAATGTTTTCAGATTCCTAACAAAAATCTGTCTCATTGGAAGTAAACAGAAATAATAATAGTAAATACAAATAATGCGAGTGTTTGCAGATAAGTACATTCAGTTGGCAAAACAAGAAGAACACCAGATGAGGTTAAGGGGAGCTTGTAAGATTTGAGGCAAACAACAACAACACCAAAAATGCTTTTAATAATAGTTGGCAAATAATGCAGGAGGGGTTGGCAGAAAGGCAAATTGTTAGAAAATTAGGTGTTTTTTCTAAAACAACACATGAGAAAAAGCTAAAAATAACGCACTGATGTTGTCATAGGATTACTGTCCTACTGGGAACTTCTAGATGACACACTCAGGATCTGAGAACGAATATATGAATATACATGTGGATTTTTTGTTCCTTACCCTGACTCCAAAAGCTGTGCTCATTAGCTCATGATTTTTTAATGACATGCCTCAAAGCCTGGACCTCAGCTCTTTACTGGATGAAAAAAAGACTGTGAACATAAACCTGATGTATATTTTAGCAGGTTAAATATTAGAATCCACATGTCTTTAGCCAAGAGCAATTTTCTGGCCACTTCTAAATTAATGAGAAGAATGATAAAATCCCAAATCAGCCCAGCAGTTGTGTGAAATATCCTTTATTTAATGTATTTTTTAGTCTCTAGTGTGACATATCTGCAGGCTCTAAAGTTGATGGTGGTCAAATTCCTTGAAATTGTCACTTTTTATCAAATTTGAATTATTCATTGCTTTAATTTCTTTAAAAGCAATTGTATTTTCCTTTTTTATTGCTTTGTAATATAGCTGTTATTATAATTAAAAATATATTGAATTCCTACAAATCCAGATTGAAAAAAATGTTTTAAAAAAGTTTTAAAAAAAACAAATGTCAGGAGTCGTGGATTTATGATGCAATCACAGCGTAGAGCACGAACAGGTTATATCCCATGAACAAACATTTGCAGAATGTTCTTCAATTTAAATCAAGGCACATCACAATGTAGACTTTTTTGTGATGCCATACGTGCTTTTTTGGGAGGAAGAGATGCATAAGAAAAAAGTATAACTCCTCTCTTTAACAATTACCCCTTTAACACTGCATTCGTCACCAGTGAGCCTAAAAAACATACGCTTTTTGACGTACCGTAATTCTTCAACCATTTAAATAATCAACAGCAATCAGCTGCTTCTGACGCAGAGAACAGTTGAAGAGTTAAAGTAGTCAAAAGAATGCTAACAACTTAAAAAGGTCTGGTGTTAAAGGGTTAAAAAGGCAGTTGGTATGGCCTACCTCCCATTCCATCTTGCTTAAGGACCAAATTCAATCACCTTGTGATCTTTTAAAAATATTTCCAGATCTTTTAATTATGATTATGATTTTTAGCCAAAAGGAACCTGAGTTGAAATTCACCTCTGAATTATGGGTGGGATCGTCGGCGAGGAGAAACCCTGCTCCCACTTCCCCTCCTCATTGCTTTTCTACAGCGCAAATCTTTTCTTTTTCAAACAGAATGATTTTGTATGCTCCTGATTTGCAACAATTTGATTAAATTAATTATTCAGAAATCCACTTGTCATTTTCATTTACTTTTTGTCCTCTGTCGTGAAAAAAATGCCACAAGAACATGTTATAAACACCAAAAACACAATTTATATTGGAGCGAGGGCACCTTTTTTCCATTACAATAAAAAAAAAACTTTTAACTGTTATAGGAAATCAGGAAAAAGAATAAGACATAATTAAAGGGGATTCTAGATGGGGTTTTTTAGCAACCAAAAAAATAGCAAAGAAGAAACACAAAAGAGCAATACACAGCTTGAATTAAAAAAGAAAGGGATACAATACAAAAAGAATAAACAAAGGAAAACATTACCTCCCTGAAACAAAGTTGTTCCTAGAAGCCAGGTGAAAAACATCATACCAAAAGTAAAAGAAGAGAAATTAAATCACTGGGAAGGATAGCTTGAATGCCAAGACACAGGGCCAGAGTGGCATGGAAGGCTGCATATAAGGCCCAAATAAAAAACATTCAAATCTAAAATATTCAGTCCTCTTCTGTGAAGACACATAACAGAAGAAGACTGCTGTGGCTTCACTAAGGGGTCAGGAGTAACTCGGTCTAATGAGCAGCAAGCTGCAGATGATGGGGCCAGAACTACGTATGTGAGGGGGTCAGTCTTCAGCGGCGGATGGAGCCTGGACTACACCAACTGCATTGGCTGACAGACTTTCAGCTGTGGTGAGTCGGGCGCCAGCTGTTGCTGCCCACAGGGTATTAGATACCGTGAACTGGAGGGGGCAGAGGGAGGGGGGTTGCTGGATTGGCTGATGGGGCTTGAAGTGCAGCTGGCTGTGCTGCAGCAGCCAGCGAGGCTTGGAGATGGACTGTAGCTTTGAAACTACACGCCACTGACCCCCGTGGAGCAAACGTGGCGAGCATTAAGAACTCCTTCAGAAGCAGCAGAAGCTGGGACTGTAAAACAGATAAGTCTATTAACACCTATCCCTGACCATGTGGCGACATTTATTTTTGGCCCTCAAGGAGGAAAAGCCCCTCAGGTTTGGGGATTGCAGTAAGCAAACACCAAGACATCTTTGCAGCCTGTTGGATTTCAAAGCACATAGAGTAATACGCTCCCTTGCAGAGTCCTTGTTTTGGCCGGTTGGAGATGTCTGGAGGTTGATGGAGGACTCAGTCCCAGGGGGGGAGATGCAGCACAAACAGGTTAACTCTCAGGTACAATCAAACAGCTGTAGCACACGACAGTGGGAGCAGGAGAAGATACAGAACTCAACACAACAAATCAGTAACTGAGAAAGAACAACACAGAACATCAACACAAAAAGCAACTGAGCCCCAGATGTCTGTGTTTGAAGCAAATGAAAGAACAACAGGAAAGTCAACTCTGGCAACAAATCCCATATAGTAGGGGTGTCCAAACGTTTTGCAGAAAGAGACAGATTTGCTGAGGTAAAAATATCTGATTGGCCTGCACTTTTTGAACCCTTGTTTGAGTGTTAAATGCTTATGAACTATTTACTGAACATTTTTTTGCAATAAGATAAAGTTCACTTTTTTACATAGAACATTAAAAACATGTTTTACCTAAATTACTGTGAATTTCATATTTGAAGACCAGAAAAAAAAATGAAGAAAATGTCTGTCTGGAAAAGAAAAACATTCATATGTTACATATTATTTATTATCAAATGTCAGCTTCTAAATTGTAAATCACAAGAACAGGAAAATAACACAAATACAGTTTGTTCCAAATTATTATGCAAATTGCATTAAAGTGTCAAAAAGATCAACTTCTTTGTTGTTTAGTTAAATTCATGGATAATGTTGTCTCAGGGCTCTTTTGATCACTTTAATCAATCTCAGACACCTGTGATAATTAGTTTGCCAGGTAATCTGAATTAGAGGAAAAACTACTAAAGAAGGACGTTCCACATTATCAAGCAGACCAACATTTTCAACGATATAAGAAAGAAAAACGACCTCTGCTGCTGAAAAGAATAAAATCGTTTAATGCTTAAGCGTGACCATTGTACTATTAAGAGATTTGTGTCTGATTCAGGTGGTTAAAGCTGATTCAGGTTGGTGTAGATAAAGGCAGAATGAGGAAGGTTTCTGCCAAACAAATACATGGGATTAGCATGAGAGCAGCTGTTAAAATATCATTACAAAGCAACAAGCACATATTTGAAGCTGCTGGAGTCCCACCAACATCAAGGTGTAGGATCCTCCACAGGCTTACAGTTCTACGTAAACCTTCTATTCAGCCCGCCCTAAACAGCACTCACAAACAGAAACGGCTGCAGTGGGCCCAGGCATACATGAAGACTCATTACAAACAGTTTTGTTCACCCAAACACAGTCTTGTTGAAGAGTGTCGTGCAACCCTGGATGGATGGAGTAGTGGGTGGGTGGATGGTCACCATGTCCCAACAAGGATGCCAACAAGGAGGTGGCAGAGTCATGGTTTGGGCCAGAATCATGGGAAGCGAGCTGGTCGGCCTCTTTAGGGTACCTGAAGGCGTGAAAATGACCTCTGAAAAGGAGATGGAGTTTCTGACCACTTTCTTCCGTGGTACAAAAAGGACCGGACTCTCTGTAACAAAATCATTGTTATGCATTGTCATGTGCCCCCCATCCTGCCATGATCTCAACCATATTGAGAATGTTTGGAGCATCCTCAAGCCAAATATCTCTGAGGCTGGGAGGCACTTCGTTCACATCCAAACAGCAGCTCTGGGAGGCTATTCTGACATCCTGTAAAGAAATTCAAGCAGAAACTCTCCAAAAACTCACAAGTTAAATGGATGCAAGAATTGTGAAGCTGCTACAAAATAAGGGTCCTTTGTTCTTTCGATGGTTTTGATTGGAACAACTTTTGATTTCAGTAAACATGATCTCTAATGCAACAAATTCAACAAATGAACAATTTTTGTTCTGTTCTTTTCTGTTGTGTGTAATAATGTTAAACAGTGCATTTTAAGGTTTTTATTTTTTGAAAAATTACTTTTATCTTTAGAGTTCTGTTCAATAACATTCAATCTATACTCTAATGGTTAGTGACTTGAAAATTATGCCTACGCAGCAACTGCCATGGGCAGGCCAAAGTCTCCCTTCTCCACTACAATTCTGAAGCATTCACTTGTTGACAAACAGATCCATTATAGTCTTCATTTTCCCCATCTGAGCAGCCATCCACGGCTCGATAGCTCTGATATTGCGTGCATTTTTTTTTTTTTTTTTTGCTATGCTAACGTTAGCTTGGGCTTGGGAAGTGCAATAAGCTTGAGGGAGAGAGTGTAAATAAAAGACTTATGGCAAATTAGCGGAGCTAACTTCCACGCCAATAGTCCCGCCCACAACCCAGAGGCAAATACTGCGCCACAGAAAACGACACAGGATTTTTATTTTGGCTAAAAAATGTAAAATCATTTTAAAAAACCACTGGGAACAATTTTACAATGTAAAACATATAGTTAGAGTGGAACTTTAAAGCTTTCATGAAACACATAGAATGTGAGTTTTTTGGGGGGTTTTTTTCACTGTTGATGTAACATTTTTATCATAAAGAAGGAGTAAAATCTCTTTGACTCCCTTTTTGAGGTCTGCATCATTGCAGATCATTTGAAGTAATTGAAATGAATCACTCAGTACTCTGTGAGCTTTTTGCTCCTCAGTGAGTCTGGGACAGATCGGATTTTCCACTTTAGGAGCAGTCCTCTGTAATGTCACTGACACCTCACCAAAGCATCACTGTCAAAACTATATTATCTGTCTCAATATTTCCCACTGGCTTTTCCCCTGTCTGCAAAGGGAAGGAGGCATAACAAGAAAATGAGACAAGTGATGGAATAGTCCCCTTGTTAATTCACGCTGGCAAAAAGGAAAAAAAAAACAAAGGTGAGAAAAGAGCTTTTTTTTCCTCCTACTTTGACAGGAATGTAAGGCAGCTTCTCTGCAGGGGGTCAACTTTACCAGCAATTTGATGCAGGAACATAACAAAGGGGCATATCTAAATGGTTTGATCCACAAGTACATCAGCAGTCTGTTAATTATGCTCAGATTCTGAACATGGAGGCATGTTCAGTCTCATGGGAAACCTGCTTTGTTCAAGTAGTATTTTTAAATATTTTCTAATTATAAAACATGACCAATTCCTGCCAAATAAAATGCTAAATAGAGGAGAATAGACATCATTTAGTGACTCTAGTACAAATCGCATGAAAATGTGTCTGCTTTTTTCCCCCCTCTAGCCTTCATTCACATGAAATATGCACCAAGCTTCAGATGTAGATGAAAGCTTTCTTTCAGATTAGTCACAGCCGTCACTTGTACTATGTCATTTCATAATTTTTTATGAGCGTGTGTGCAGTGTACATTCAAGCTCTGTGAAAATATTGGATTGAACTATCACTTTGGGTTACATTTCAGTGATGCACACTTGTCCTTTCAACTCTCCTTTTGTTTACATAGCAAGTGTGGACCAGCTTTCTGTTGGCTGATGAAACTTTAGAGGAGAATAGTTTGACGTTTCCTGGAGACGGGGCGGAATCTGACACCAAGAACACCAAACAAGAAAAACATCAAGCCTTATTCAAAAGAATGGTGGTCTTTATTATTTTACATCTAAAAATTCAAAAATCTAATAAAGAAAAAAAATGATAGTTACACATTTTGTTGAACTGTTAGATTTCCATTAAGGTTGATGTGATATGCATTGTGTTTTGAGTCATTTTGCCTTAAGAAATTATTTCAGTGTGAACATAAAATCTATTCTGGTTTCATGGTACATTTAGCTGCAATTTGGACATAAATTTAGATTTTTGTATTGTTTTTGTTCATAACTTTTATGTATTTAATCAACAATTGTATTGTTTATAAGATGGAATTGAAGTTAATGGGATTACAATAATTATATGTGTACAGATGAAGAACTGCAAAACATTATACAGATTTTTTGGGCAAATCTTCTTTGGAAATGTTCAAGCGGGTGTCATTATCTGAAACAGAATAAGCAGCTGTCCATTTAACGTGTAAAAGTACAGACTAACTCTGTCACCAAACTGGATCGCACAAAAAGTTTCGAAATCTGTACTTTTTTGTGATGCCAGTTTTTCTTTATGACTTAACCTTTAAATGTGACTAAAACGTTATTTTATGAAAAGTTCTGATCCCATCAAGTTTTTGATGCCACTTTGTCTTCTAAGTGATGTCTATGGTGGTGCATTAGTTGGAAGTTTAAGGTCAGAAGGTCAGTTCCAATTTCAACTGAAGCATTTTCAAAACGTTTTAGTTTGCTTGTCAACAAACCTCACAGGTATTTGGTTTTGTGTTCATCTCTATGTTTAAAACACATGCTCTATTAAATGGAGATTCTGGAATGTCTTTTTTCATGTTTGCATTTCTGTTTTCAAATAAACGTTATAGGTTTAAACAGATTGTAATGTTTAGGCAAAGACAAATGTTTCTGTTTTGCTTAAAAAACTGATGATTTTAACTATATAGCACTCATCACAAGTTTTGCTCTGCTTAAAGCCAATTAAAGCCGCGTGCATGCTTTTTCCAACACTTAGCATCTTAGTGGGCTTGCCAAAGACACAGTGCGAGAAAAGTGCAAATTTTGTGACAATGTTGGCCTTTCAAACATATTGGAGTTGAAATTAAAGTGGGTTTTTTTGAGAAAACAGAAAAAAAGCCTTCAACTTCAAAATAAAAGAAAGCTGCATTTAGCATCCAAAAACCAGGAGTCTTTACTCCAAATATGGATTTATTTTGACAGTTGTCTTGTTCCCACAGACCATAATAATAAAGTAGAGTATTCAACACCTGACTGTCTTAGGCAGGGGTGTCAAACTCAAAGCCTCAAAGGCTGGTGTCCTACATATTTTCCAACCAACCTGCCATTGAAGCTCCTTATTGGCTAAACACACCTGATCCAGGTAATAAACAGTAAACCAGCAAGAGGCCAGCCCTTGTGGACTTGAGTTTGACAGCCCTGGTTTAATATTATGAAGATGCAGCTAATAAAGTCGCTCAAATGATGGATTCATGTCTATGATTATTTTTTAAAAATGCAAGCTTTTAGTGATCGTTTTTCATTTTGTATTCATTTCTTGCGCCCTTAAAAGTTGGACGAGGCTGAAGTTGGAGTTCAATTTTTTTAGCTTCTATTTTGACAGTTATGGGTTAAGGAAAAATCTATATCCCATTTTGATGGTTCCTACACAAACTTTACCCTAACAAGAGCGAAACTGGAAGCTAGGCAAAAAAACTGGATGCCAACTTTAACCTCATACACGCTGGTCCGTAAAGATATTGTTTGACATTACACCAGTCCGTGATCTGAACAAGGTTAGGGACCACTGCAGTAGCTGACTAGTGGAGCAGCGGAATCTGGATAGGCCAAACAAAGTGGATGAGTGACCTTTAAACAAGCTGAAACCCTGACAGTCAGACCATTTCGAATCAGAGGGGACCAATCCCTCAAAATTATTGATATCTCACTCAGCTGAGACAGCTAGATGGAGGCACAAAAGTGCAAGAAAATAAAAAAACTTGGGATAACTTTCACCTAAAATAAAAGCAAAATGATCCCCCAAATTTCAGTTAAAGTTCCCCTATCTCCCTGCCTCATCTCCCTTTGCTTTTTTAATATTATTTAATCAGAGATACTTAAGCTTGATGAGTACAAATGGGATATTGTAAAGCATCTCTGTATGTCTTTTCTAAAGTAACGCATAAATTGCTGCTCTCCAGCTTGCTGACACCTTTCCAAGGCCTGCTCAGCATCTAAATATTAATCAGATGATACTGGTCTCCCGCAGTTTATAAAATTACCACCCTTCTTTTCACTGTGCATAAAAAAAAAAAATTATTTGATCCTAATGGGATTTTATGCCAGCAGGGCACATGAGAAAACATTCATTTTGAAATTGCAGCAGAGTGGGGCAATTTAAACCCCCAGAGGTTGGGTGAATTATGACTGATAAACACAGAAAAAAACAATGGATGTGATGCAGCCTCAAATACAAGCAAAACTATTACACATTGGGCTTTCAACGTTAACGCGTAAACGCACGCTATGAATTAAAAAAAATTAACGTGTTAACATATAGTAACGCTGATTAATTACACTCTATGAAGCCAGTTCAGGCTTCCACAGCGTACGTCAATTTCTGAATGCACACTTTGTCGGGCACCACTTCCATCGTGGTCACTTACAAAAGAAACAAATGTTCAGTTGATTTTTCAAACTTTATTCTTGTTATTTTTTTTTTTAGGCTTAGCGGACTAGTGGACTATTTGATACGTAATGTGGCTCGTTGTCACGGTAACACAATGCGTTGCTGAGCCAGCAGACTTTGACTGCAGCGGGAATGGAAAGCGATAGATACATGTAAAAAAAAAAAAATATATATATTATAAAATTTATATATATATATATATATATATATAATGTGTACAATGTGTGTGTTGAAAGTTCACCTCAAACTCCCTGTTTTTGTCCAGAGCATGAAGGAAAATATTGTTTTAAAGAGGCCTGCACATATACGACATTGGTACTGGAACCTCTTCTACCGGAAGACCCAGCAGCCAATCAGAATAGAGTAGTCTATGGATTAGAGTAGTCTATAGTATTTAAAGTGCAGAAACAGTTTTTGTTTCCTATGGTTGTTTGTCATCATCTTTGTTTTCTTGGAGTAATACTGCAGACATTAAAGCCTTTACAGTTCTGCTTATCTTACTTTTGATGTGTTTTGTGCACACAAATTAAACTTCTGAGTTAACACTTTATACATTTAAACATTTCAGACAATAAAAATGAAGGGAAAAACATTCTCTCTATTTTGTCTGAAAGCTGCATATTGTTGTGTAAAATTTAACTCGTAAAATCAAAATGGTGGTTAATCTGATACATTTTTGAATTAATTGACAGCACTAGTTACCCTTTACCTCTAATTGTGGTTGTATTTTCTAACACACTGTTAAAAACTCTGAACAGAGTCTTTTCTATGGACATTTAAAAGTTATTGTGCTTGGTTTGTGGCGCTGCTTTTGAATTTTGCCAAACTGTCACATCCCAGCCCATTCTCAGGTGCAACCATATCAAGACCTGCAGATGACAGCTATGTGTGAACTCCCTAATCCTCCAACTTTATTCTTTCCAAACTTCAATAGCTGCCGCCATTGCCACTTCCCCCGCAACAACTACCTCTGTAGTGTTTTGCACACAAGACTAAAGAGGGCTCTGCGTTTCAAGAACTGTTTCCTTCAAAGGGATGCTGAACCTGCTTGATGATTAAAATGCTGTTTTTAAGCCGACTCTTTGAAGAGCTGCACTGTACAAGAACTACACCAGAATCCAGCTTGCAGTGGAAACTTTCCAACGGACATGGTCATTTGTTTGAGCATTACCAATACAGGATAGCTGGGGTTAGTGCAGAAACCTTCAGATCAATCTGAACCGGAAAGGGCAAGGGGGTTTCATCCTATCTGAATAACAGAGTGTGCTGACCTTTTTAAATGGATGAAAGATACACTAAGGTAAATAGTTGATTGCTTGCAGCTTCATGGCAATCTGTATTGATCCATGTTCTGAGGAAAGGTCGTGCGCTTGAGAGGTGATTGTTATTAGATAACCAAGAATACAGAAAGTGAACTTTTCATTTTTTGTGGCAATGCAAAGACAGAGAGTGACATTCAACTGTGTTGGCGGTCCTGTTGCAGACTTTATCCCTTTTTTTGTGCCGTAGCTGTGCAGTTTGCAGCACACACAGCAGTTTGGCTTTGGCTTGACATCTGCTCTGAATCAGCAGCAGTTTTGTTCATAGCAGGTTATTTCCTAACAAGGGCCAGACTAATGTCTGCTAAATGACTAATTACTGCAGTCAGATGGAATGCAACCAGGAAGAGATAAATAGGCTTTCAGCTGTAAGGCTTTTAAGTTTATGAGGCCTCCTTTCTTTCTTTCTTTCTTTTTAAGATTTCATTTTAGTTTCAAAATGGATGGGTCTCTAAATAACAACCATCTGTTATGTTTCTCCCTGCTCACTACTTTCTTTATTTAATATTACTGTCAACCTGGAGCTAAAAAAATAAAGTAAACAATTAATCCAAAATTCTGTTTGAACAAAACCCTGTCTAATGCTTTTTTGTTTTTTGTGGCTTCATGCTTAAAGTCCCACTCCGGTCATCTTTTCAGTTATTTTAAAGTATCTTTAAAGCATCTTTTAATCATGATTGTCATTTTAGCAAAAATCCAAAAACCTGTCATTTTTTTTGGACATAGTTTCTGCAGAGCGGCAGTAGTTTATTAGAAATTCACTTCTGAGTTGTGGACGGAACTGTTGGTGAGAACTCTCTGTTTACACTCTCTCTTCCTAGCTTACAGCCCCTCACGCCTCCAACCAAGCATTACCGATGCAACAAAAATGACAAGCACTGTCGGAGCTAGTACAGTTTTGAGCCAGACGCCAGCTCAGATGAGGAAAACAAAAACGTACATGGATCTATGGGAGCTTGTGGAAACCATTTTATTTTCTAAGTCACAGATACAATCTTTTTCCAACTGTTTATGACTGCTCCTGATTCACAATGATTTGAATCAAGAAATATGCAGAAATGCAATTTTAAGCTTAATGTTCCTAATATATCCTCCATAATCAGAAAAATGCTACTAGAACATGTTAAAACACCAAAAACACAATTTTTATGGAAGTGGGTCTTGTGCATGAGTAACGCTCCACATTGCTGCTTTTGTCAGCACTACAACAAAACAGTCATAGTGCTTTTAGCTTTATGAAACCAAGATTTAAATAATATAGAGGCTCATATGACTTAATGGAACTTTAATACCTGACTGCCTCAAACACAATCAATTAAATGTGCAATCATCAAGACATATCAGTCCTGAAATCATTTAGTGAGGGTCATGAGTCAGATCTGATGCTTTACCAGACAAAAAAACAGTCTTGAAAATTGAATAAATTATGCACTCATTGCATTTTGTGGCTTATAAATGTTTACTACATATGGAATATTGATTTAGACAAAGCATGACATAATGGGTCTCTGTGCTGCAGAAAAGCGTGCTGCGTTTTCTTCTCACTATAATGTCTCCGTGCTGCTCGGGCTTTGCCACTAAGATAGATGGTAGCCATCAAACATTGATGAATGCCATTCTGTGCTTTGCTTCGTCAGTGATTTGCATCTCTGTCCTGGCACTGATTTCCCACATTAGCTCCTACACAGGGAATTCAAACATGTCCATTAAATTATTTGTCTGGGAGCCAGTTTGTTCATAAAAAAAAAAAACGAAAAAGAAAAAAATGTGTTTTCAAGCAGGTAAGCATTACACTGAACACACAAAGATGCCAGTGCTCGTGCAGGATGGAACATGTCGTTATAAAAAACACTGCTCGGGCTGAGCCTCTAAAAATGTCCTCGGGGCAGATTTTTTTGCCAGCAAAGCACTTATAGCCGTTTTTCACCTGCAAGTCTCACGTCTCACACAGCCGATCTCATGCATGTCAGAGAGCGAATCAAAATTGCCGAAACAGGAGGCGAGCGTAAACTGCATTTCGGGAACATAGGAGTGTTAAAATAATGGTATAAATATGTCATCAATCACAGGTGGAGTAACAAATAAGAAAGAAGTTGAGCAAATGCACCTCTCTTACTGATTTTAGAGAGGGCAAAGATATGGTTATGTGACTCAGTGGCAAGCTTATTTTCTGTCTGTCCCTGTTTGCCACAGTGAGCTCTGAATGTCAGGTACAGCCTGTCAACCTACAGAAAAGTGGGACTTTTGTAAAGATGTCACATTCTTTCACATCAACTGTTGCTGTATTCTAATTATTAAACAAAACATTTGAAATGCCTCCAAAAAACTAAATGTTTTTCAAGTCAGAGTAATGCAAATTTCATTGTTTACATGAAAACAAGTTTTGCTAGTTACTCTAGACAGAAATGTGCTAGAACGTCATGTTACTTTAAATGTAGGGTGTGAGTGTAACGGTTCAACCATACCAAAAAATTTCTAAAAAGCTAACCACACCCCAAGACCATAGCTATGAACATGTTTGTGATGCTACCGTTGACTGTGTATGAGAACTGGACTGAGTGACCCCTCCCACTCATATTCCAAATAGGAAGTACCCGCTGGTCCCAAAAACCTAAAATCCCATAGACTTCTATTGAGAGATGAATAGCTATTACACAGTCAAAAAACATTTTAAAGATCACGACAACAATTTAATAAAACAAAAAATTAATTAAAAAAACACTACATTTGAAAAATCAAATTCAAAAACAAAATTCCAGGAACCAAAACATAATTTCAAGAAAAAAAACAGATACAATTTCAAAAAATGAACATAATAAAAATAAAACATTTAGAAAAAACGAGACTAAATTCCTGAAATCAAAATGAAATGTTAAAAAAATTAAACAAATGAGAAACCTCAAAAGGTAGGTACTATGGGACATCACTGAATGGATGGTGACATTTGTTTATCTCTTCAACTGGAAGTCATTTTCATGCTAATATCTTCAAACGGATGGTATTTCTTTAGGTTTCTGGCCACAGCCACTGCACAAGTTAAGTGATTTCTCAATCAAGTCTTTACCACATCTCAGACATTTCTGCTTTCCCTCTTCTTCAAAAATCACATCATCACCTGATCAGTGATAACCTAAATACCTACTTTTTCTGGTTTCTTGTTTTCTTTTTTTTTTATATATATATATTTTGATTTGATTTCTGGAAATTAGAAATCAAATCAAAATATTATTAAAAAAAATCTGGAAATTTAGGCTGCACGGTGGTGCAGTGGTTAGCGCTCTTGCCTCAAAGAATGAAGGTTCCTGGTTCAAGTCCTTGCTGGGTTACTTTAAACAGTGTCATCAATGGGGGACCTTTCTGTGTGGAGTTTGCATGTTCTCCCCGTGCATGCCTGGCTTTTCTCCGGGGACTCCGGCTTCCTCCCACCGTCCAAAAACATGCTTCATAGGTTAATTGGTTACTCTAAATTGTCCCTAGGTGTGGATGTGAGTGTGCATGGGTGTGTGACAGACTGGGGACCAGTCCAGGGGTGTCCCCTGCCTTCGCCCATGAGTAGCCGGGTTAGGCTCCGGCAACCCTGTGACCCCGAAAGGGATAAAGCAGTTTGGAAAATGAATGAATGAATTTCTGGAAATTACTTTTGTTTTCTGAAGTTTTTTTTGTTTTTTTTTGGTCTTGTTTAACATTTTGATTTCTGGAATTTTGCTTTGATTTTTTGCGTTTTACATTTTTTCTTTTTTTTGCTTTGCTGTTTTAATTGTTGAAATATTTAATATGTTTTTGGGTTGAGTGATTTGTTGGTCTGATTGGCACTTCAGGGCCACCATAACATCATCATCATTATCGTCATCCTTGTTTTTGAAGATGAAAAACGTATTTACAGCTCTAAATAAAAAACAGAGTCAATAGTTAAATGCAGTGGAGTCAGCATCTGTATGAGAGCTACCTCCTTTTAGTATCTTCTGAATTTAAACTAGAACTTTTCTTTCTTCCAAATGATAGACTGAGTAGCCACTTCAATCAAATCCTTTTTAACATGAAAAGTATTTTTTAAAGTACTGCAGTCGTCATTCATGACTGTAGTTGTGCACTGGGACTTGCAGGATTAAAAAAAATACTCCCAGCAGTGATTTTTGTGATCAAAAATTAATATTGGACATGCTGAAAGAGTTGGGAAATGAGTAATAGAAGGCTTCAGTTCTGCCTTTTATTTGGAGAAGAATAAATAAAACAATTGGGTGCTTTAATTCTCACATTTTTTAAAAACAGCCCTTTAAAGTTCAACCATAGACTGGCAAAGGACAAAAGCAATTTTTGAATGACCATTAGCCCATTCAAATTCCACTCAGCAACTGACAGGTAATCAATAAAGGGAACGACAAATGACATCTTGGGACAAGGTGAAAGATTTAAAAGGGACAGAGCTAAATAACATCAAACTGAGGGGAAAAATGTTTATGAAAAAGAAAAAAAGAAACATCCCCCTGCGACAGACTGGCGACCAGTCCAGGGGTGTACCCTGCCTTCGCCCATGAGTAGCCGGGTTAGGCTCCGGCAACCCCGTGACCCCGAAAGGGATAAAGCGGCTTGGAAAATGAATGAATGAATGAATGAATGTCCATATTTTTCCCCAATGGTTGTGTTTCATGCCCAGAAGGGAAAGTGCTTTGACCATACTACTGAGTCCGTCAAAGTCTGGGAAGACCGAGATCAAGACTCTGCCATAATCAGGCCAGTTTTCAGGCCTGAATAGCACTAAAATCCTCTTAATTTTGCTGAAGATCGACATTCACAAGCCATTAAATGAAGCCAAGATGATTGTGCTTGTGGCAAACATGAAACAAACCAGGAGTCATGACAACGACAAAAGGGTTACACTGCAAAATGCAAAAGCCTAATATAGAAAAAGGACACCTGAATAAAATCACTAAAAGTTGTAAATGATCTGTCCATGCAGCAAGGGATTTTTACTTAATTCATTCACTCATTCATTTTTACTTAAATTAAAATATCTTGAATGTCTAAAAATAAGGCTTAAATATTTGCAAATAACAAATAGTTTTTAGTGTATTGTGAAAAAACAATGACTTAAAAAACATAATTTTGCAAAAATGGAGTGAACTTTCATTGAAAGATGCAAAATAATCTGTTTTCTTTGCAATATGCTGCATAAAAATGGAGCACAGAATAATGTTTCATGTCAACTTTGAGAAAACTGATTGAAATCATTCACATGAGAAAAAATTTGCTCATCATGATTAACAAAAATAGTGAAACACATTTGTTTCTTAAATCTTTCCGCACCAGTATGTTCTCCCCTGCACACGAGCACACAGAAAACAAATATTTAGTCAAAAATGACAAAAGCAATGACTACCTCACAAGATGTTTTGCTTACCTGACATAGTTGGAAAAATAGACACAATTCTGGAGCCCAACAGGGAACAGAGCACGGTTTACAAGCAATGCACAGCAGGTTCATTTTGTAAATAACCAACAAAGCACTGTGAAGGCTAGAGATCTACACCGTTTACAGAAACCTTGGACAATCCATTAATGTTGATAGCAAATACTGACGGAGCATTTGTCTCTGGTGTGACAAACTTAAAATAGATTGTTTTTTCTTTGACTGAGACTTCTACTGGTTTGAAGTAAACAAATTAAGCGGCATAGATTTATCAAAGTAGCCAACACATGGATTATTGCAGAATAAGTAATAGTTTTATAAAAGTATGTTTAATGAATGTTGCATTATTTTAAAATAAGTACCGGTAGTCAAAATTGTTTGCAAACGTATGGTTTTTTTACTGAACAGCTTGAAATGGTTTTCTTCCACCTTGGAATCTGTACATTTTATTTTTTTATCAAAACAGTTCATTCACACTTAAACTGTGTAAAACCAACGTGTTCCAAGATGAGGGAGCAATTACACCAAAGAACAACTGCGGTATTTAAAAGGGAAACCAGGTGTGGCAGAAAAAAAGAGGAAAAAAAAGGTGGTAAGGCTGAAACAGAGCAGTAGACCAAGCTATGAATCTGAATCGATCCAGAAACCTAATCAGAAAAAAATGAAAGTAAAACCAGGAAAAGACTGGAAGACAACAGAACGACAGCAACAGATGGTGACACCTCACCTGCTGTGAGAGAACATGCACTGAAACTGCTGCGCTGACTGTTTGCCACAGGTGTAACTGCAAAAATAAGTCTGCTGGAAGCACCAAGCTCTCAAAACACTTTTGTTTTCATGGGAACACCAAGCCAAGCAAACCAAAAATTTATGGTTTTGCCTTCATTGGTTAAGAGTTTAAAAAAAGCCCAACTATTTTTGAAGGTTTTCTTTTTCAAAGCACCGATGTATTGTCCCTAAATTTCCATGATTAGTGCATGATTTCTTCAGTATGTCCCATTTGTCAAAATGTATCCTATTCGATTTGCAGATGTATATGTATAATACATCATAAAAAACCGCTGTTGGCAGTCATTAGTCTGCTTTGGTGCATAGAAAGCAGTTGAATGAAGTGGTGCTTTGGTATGGAGCCTCTGAATACAGAAACATTTTTTGTTTGCAATTTTTTTTTAAATCATGCTTTTCTTTTTTTCTCTCTAGGGAAAAATATGAGCTTTGTGACAATAAAAAGACAAATCATCCTCTGGGTTTCGAAGCACTCCCAGTTCACTGGATCACTGTCTGAAAGCTCAGAGCTGTCAATGAACACACAACATTTGTTGTCTCTGTTGTTTTGAGTAGCTTGTCGTTGCACAAAACCATTCACATGAAGCAAAGTATTCCTGTTTGTCACATGTTTCATGCTGATACAAAGCATTTTTTCCAACATTTCCAACAAACAAGAAATGATCTGCTTTCCAGGGGAGGAAGATAATATGTGTTAGCATGAAGTGGAGCTCAGCATTATTTTAATGGGGAGCCACAAGGAGATGAAGGTTTCTCGACAAATGCTAGCCTCTATTACAAGCCCGGACTAATCCATCCATGCAAATAAATCCATGTCCAAAATGTGCTTTTTGTGTATAATCCCGACATGATTTCTGCAGGATTAGGATTTAGCTAGGGAAAAATAACCGGTGGAGTATAGCACATGAAGAAATGTGGGTGAGTGTTGAATTTGATATTCATCCTTCACAGTCTGTGTGAATGACATCATGTTTAGGCCTCCCATGAGGTCTTTAGACATATTTTAGCCTATTTCTGTCAGAATTGTTCTGTGTTTTGCAAAAATAGGATAAATGTAATATTAACAGTAACAAATATTGCAATAAGTATGGCACAGAAATATTTTGAACTACTAAGTTACGGTAAGTTTAGTCTGATGGTAAAACTATGCCTCTGTTTTTTCTACTTGCATTCATTGTCTGATGGATATTTGCCAGCAGAGTTGATTCTGCATTTGCTGGATTGTTGTGGTTCATGTTAATGCTGCATCTTCTCTTCTGACTGATGGAAACAATTGTTCTTGATGAAAGAGATGGTGTGTCTAAGGATGTTCTCTGCTTTTTTCACTTTTGTAGAGTTTTTCAGCTGAAAGAGCTTTCCTTACCCCACTGTTGGTGCATCAAAAAGCTAAAGTTCTGTTAGAAATTGAATGGTCTTGACCACACATGTATGTGGTTAGCTCACAGGCTACGTCCTTTGTAATGTCAACCTGAACAAACTTCTGAAACACCTGACCTGCTTGGCTTTGAGCATTCAGTGCATGTGGAATGATGCTGGTTGTTGCCAATTTTTCAGATCCTGAATATGTTTGGCGTTCTTGAACATGTATGATGTACATTAAAAAGCTTAATCTTGTTGCAAGATAACACTAAGTTTTGCACACTTGTCTTAAATACAAGAAGTCTTAAGACAATGGGGAGGCGATCGGGAGGCATTGTCACAATCTTCAAGATTTAATTATTTTTTAAAACTCGTTGGCACGGTCATGAATTAATGAACAGGCGTCAGTCAGTCAGGTGGGGATGACGCCATTACAAAATCGGGCAGCAGCTGGGCAGCCACAGGGTGGTGGCAGCCAAATTGCTGACTGGCAGTAGCTCTGATTGGACGATGTGTAATTGTCTCCAGACAACAACCGTCCATATCAAGTGCCACCAACCACCCATGAGTCCAGGGGCATAAAAAAGCAGGTCATTCTACACCAGTAGTCATTCGCAACTCAGACTTTCTTTCACGCCAACAGTCCCTTCCACAACTCTGAGGTGAATTTCTGATGAACTCCTGCCATTCTGCAGAAACTATGTCCTCGAAATTGACACAGGTTTTTTGATTTTGTCTCAAAACTGCATAATCACAATTAAAAGAAACACTTTTACAATAGATCAAAAGATTATTAAAATAGAACTTTAATTCCTTTTTTATTATTTTGCCACACTTGTCTTATTTTGAATCTGTAGTTGGAATGACATTGTACTTTAAATTAGGTCATCTTTTGTGTGAGTTTTGCTTCAGTTAAATTCAATGTATTTGGTAGACTGATATTTGTAAAAGCTCATTTGAAAAGAAGAGAAAAAGAAATTACTTCATCCACTGACACAGGAGGTAGCGGGCTACAGACCAAAGGAAAAACAAACAAACAAAACTTTTTGTAATGACTATTGTATTGTAATGACTAATTTATTCAAAATACTGATAAAAATGATAAATACGTAACCTGCTTGCTGCACACTTATAACAACAACAGTCAAGTGACCCAAATGAAAGTAGTGAGAGTAAGTGGTGATGATGTTAAAAAAAAAAAAAACTTCTGCACAGTGTGACAGAAAATAAAGAAAGGCTGAAAGGGTTCTCCTTCAGTGTAAACCTTTTATTTTCTGCAGTTTTCGGGGCTGACAAAGCTGAGCATGTGTTTACAATCCCAATTGAATGTACTGCTGCGATCCACCTGGGGCTGTCTCCAGGGGTAGCCATCTTATTTGGATTATAAACCAGTGAATAACAAAAAGCTTAAAAACTGCAAGGCAATCCAAGTCAAATAAAAGGTTCATAAGCATGAAAGGGGGCTTATTGATTTCCCGAAGGACACAATACACGTCATCTGAATTGCCTTGCACGAGGCAAAAAAAAAAATCAATTTTTTAAATATTTTGTACTACCTTTCGGTTATTTAGTGTTGCAAAGCTGCTAAAACAATTAATGATGCACTAATGTCTTCAAACAGATTGTTCTAAATATAGCATGGTGTGTTTTTGTGTCATCTTTTAGGTAATTATGGAAGCTTCTGCAAAAGAGAAGCTTTGCTGAGCTAATCTGCTTTGCTCGAGGCAACACGAGACTATTTTCAGAGCACTGAGGTTTGTTTCAAGCTTAGAGGAAAACGTCACTTGTTTATCATTACATTTCCTGTAAGTTTCATGTGCGATATTTTCAACACACTTCTAAAATTAATGATGGCGTGTGAAACAGTAAGGCTTGTGAGAAAACACTGCTTTTCCCAAATTCGGATTCTTCTGTCTCTTGTACACAAAGAGTCATCTCAAGCAGTGGCTCTGGGAAAGTCTGTGTGTTGACTTGAGGATACTCCAATCTCCCTTACAGTTAAGCTCTGCCTCGGGGTTCAGATTCCACTCTGAAATTGTGGTGGGAAAAACTGATACCTGGGTGCTTCCATTGCTGCTGGCTCATGACAAATCATCTATAACTTCCTCATCTCTGCTCCTTTTAAGTTGAAGGGAAAACAAAGCTTAAGACATTAGTCACAGAACTCAGTGAGCTATAGTCGGTGCTGGATCCAGACTTCCTTGTGCAACGTGAAGAAAATCTGCAGCATAGTTTTTAAAAGACGCTGAGCCTTCAAGAGGGTTATTTAAGAGCTTGTGTTGTGTATACTGCTTTTACTAAGGGAAATAAAATACTTTTTCATATAATTTGTACAATTTTACCATATATGCAACATAATATAGTTGACATTTCAGTTCATAAAGTAAAGAAAAAAATGTCCTTATGGATGATTCTCATCAGTCACAATGGACCATTGTCGGTTCACCCCCGGATAGTAATGTCTTGACCCTGATATCAATATAGTGCAACATTTCTGAGAAGAACCAAGAGCATAATACCACAAGTTTTCACAAATGCATAATGCATTTTGAGCTAAAAAATGTATATATTTAGAAGAAGCAGCAACGCCCTCTGAGCAAAGACAAAATCTCTTATGTAGTTGACTTTAAAGTTATAGATGTAAAAACATTCATGCTCATATGTTATCCCTGCACCCACACACAGTTACACACCCCTGAACTCTCCCACAGTGTTGCTATTTCTTAGCTCTGGCAACAATGTTTACTCAACCTGTTACTAAGGAAAACTTTGACCACCCTTTCAGCCAATCACAAACCAGGAGACAGTGGTTTGGTGTATTTAATTTCCATTCAAATAGCTTTTCGCCGCAGGGAGAACTGCAAATATTGTAAAATGGACCGCATCAAGTTGACAGGTTGGATAGATTGTTAGAAACATTTACATTTAGAAGTTTATGTTCATGTAATCAAACAATTTGTGAGAAGATTAAGATTAAAGAAGATTTATTTGATTAGTTGGTTACAATCCAATGGAAAAATCAACAGTCAACTAGGAATTGTCCTTGCAAAAGTGGTGTCATCATATTTTGTCCACAAACATGACTAAAGAAAATATTATCCATCCATCCATCAATCCATTTGCAGCTTCCAGATACGGCTAATACCCCTCTTTGTTTACCTTTGTAAAGATAGAGTTCATCTTCGTAAAGGCAAAACTGGTTCCCTAGTGCTGGTTGATTTCCTTGTCATGTCTCTGCGGTTGATTTAATCCTTTATTCGAGGGCAGAAGAGTTTCCCTCTATACGTCTATAAGGTCTATAAGGCAGGAGGACCTGACCTCCGGGCATACAGGACTGCAAACACTTTGTGAGATCAAAGCAGTGGAACCAGCCCTGGGCATCACCTGACCTGAATTCAATTAAAGCTTTATGGGCAGAAAGAGAGAGAGAAAGAGCAGGCTATAAGAGAGAAAACAGCAGATAGATACATTGTGTAGGACAAAACTTCTACAGAGGTCGAAGATCAAAAGGAAAGGAGAATAAAAATTACGGATGCGTTTATTTACACAAAACTTTTTTTTCCCTCTCATTAATATCCAGAGTTTTGACTAATATGTTCTTTTTATTTACTCACCCGGTGGTATGAGACTTTTTTTGAGCCAGAGTTGAATGGACATAAAGGCTAAAATTCTCAAGCTGAAGTGCTGGGTCCAACCGCATTCTCCACTCTGGCATTTCTTGGCAGCCACTTCACAGCAGGGTGCCATGTGTGGCTGTAAACCACATGTTAGAGGAGCCAAATGAAGACGTTCGGGTCTCTGAAGTGCATTCAGCCATCACCATTAATTTGACAAGGTGGTTTCATGAGGGTCAGAAGAGCATTGTTAATAAACAGAAGAAGACCTTAAGGTGATTTGAGGGGGGGAAAATGGGAAAAGGAAAGTTGCTTTGAAGGTAGTTGTTTATTTTGTGATCAGAATTTCCAGTATGTTGCTTTGGTGGCTGTGTAGAAATTTGATGAGGGCTTTATGAGGGCACTAAAGGAGTGTTTCAACCAACTCTCAAACTGTTGACAATAAGATTATTATTTATTACCGACACATGGAAACGAGTAAAAACTATATATAATGTATAAAAAATAAAATAAAAAAACACGCCTCTCTCACCCTCCACAGGTGGTACCTCACCCCAAGCCTGGAAGCTTGACGGTCCTGCAGTATCTTAGATGTTCCTAGAACTGCTCTTTTCTGGACTGAGATGTCTGAGGTCTTTCTAGGGATCTGCTGTAGCCACTCCTCCAGTTTGGGGGTTACAGCCCCCAGTGCTACAATTACCACGGGCACCACTGTCACCTTCCAGGCTTTCTCCAGTACTTCTCTGAGTCCCTGGTTTTTCTCCAGTGTCTCATGTTCCTTCTTCTTGATGTTACCATCACTTGGTACTGCCACATCCACCATAACAGCTGTCCTCTGTTCTTTGTTCATCACTACAATGTCTGGTTGGTTCGCCATTCCCATGCTGTCCATCTGTATCTGGAAGTACCACAGGATCTTTGCTCTCTCATTCTCTACCACTATCTGAGGTGTTTCCCATTTTGACTTTGGGGTTTCCAGTCCATATTCTGCACACATGTTCCTGAATACTATTCCAGCTACTTGATTGTGGCGATCCATGTATGCTTTCCCGGCCAGCATCTTCCACCCTGCAGTTATGTGCTGGATTGTTTCAGGCGCCACTTTGGACGGCCTACACCTTGGGTTTTGTCTGGTGTGGTAGATCTGAGCCTCTATCGCTCTGGTGCTCAGGGCTTGTTCCTGAGCTGCCAGGATACGTGCTTCTGTACTGTTCTGTAGGCCAGCCCTTTCTAGCTATTTGTAGGACTTCTTGATATCAGCCACTTCACTTATGGTTCAGGGGTAGATCCCATGCAGGGACTTGTCCTCTAAAAGGATCTGTCCTCCAGTACCGCATCCTCTGCTGTCCATTGTCTAAGATGTTCACTGAGCACGCTGTCAGTTGGTGCCTTGAGCTTGATTTATTCTTCTATCTTGGATGTTTCATCCTGGATAGTGGCTTCCACGCTCACTAGCCCTCGGCTTTCTTCCTTGCGGCTAGTAAACAGTCTCAGGGTGCTGAATTTGGGATGGAACCCTCAATGTATGGTGAGGAGCATCGTGTCTTGGCATCCATAGTCTGTATCTCTTCCTTGTGCCAGCTGAATTTTCCTGCAGGGTATCTGATGACTGGAAGTCAAAATAAAGTTTCGGTGAAGCTTCCCATTTTCAAAGTAAATGTAGAACAATAGTAGATGGAAAAAAATCAGACAGAGGTTCCATTTACTGACATAAGTTCAGAAAAAAACTCACAATTAACGTAATGCTAGCAGATTCTAATGCGGAGGAAAGCAGCCTTGCGCTGACATGTAGCTCTGCACAGTGAAGTGATTACGTAATCAATGTGAATCAGCTGATTCTGCCGTGGAGAAAAGCAGCTTTTCCTAATGGTTTTGCACTGAAATGCAATGCTTTAGAATGTTGTGTGTTGCAGAAATGTGGGGATGGAAAAACTGTGGAGGACATTTTCAGGATTTGTTGTTAAATTATCCAAAACAACAATGATGTTTAGGTTTTGTTTACTGCTGAAGTTAATCAGAAAGTTGACCAAAAAAAAAACGTGTTTAAAGTGACAAACACCACTTCTTTCTAAATCTTTATAGTTTTAACAGTTTTGTTGATTTTTTTAAAATTTATTTATTCAACCTTTATTTTACCAGGGGGGTCCTATTGAGATTCAAAATCTCTTTTCCAAGGGAGCCCTGAAAAAAAAATCAACAAAGATACAACAAATGTCAAACAAAAAAAACTGTGCTACAGTGCTGATTAAGTTACATAGTTAAAAGTTAGTTAAAACGTGTACAATTTAAAGAAGAAAAAATGCACATCAGCTTTTGTGAACAATAATCGTTGACTAATTAACTAATGAAAAAAATAATCTGTGACTAATCAACTATTTCAATAATTATTAGTGACGGTCTTAGTGACGTCACACTTGCTTTGTCCAATTCTCTATATACAGTCAACAGTCAAACAGGCACTGAGTAAGCCCTACCCCACTTCCCGTCACCCTTCTGTTTACTCGCTCTCCCTCTAAGGTCCAATCTGAATTCTTCCCTTCGCCCTATCACTTCTACCTTCCTCTACATCTAGCCCTCCAAACAGAAAGTTATGGAAAAATAGAGTCTCCCAATTCGGACGTCACTACCACTCGATGACCTCACCAATAGTCGCCAGTCAGCTACGTTAGCATGGAGCTTCCAGCACTTGAATATACATAATAACAGCCGTTTTATAACTTTAAAAAGGTCATGCCAAAACAAAAAGTCATTACTTATATTTAAATGTAAACTTCTGTGCTTTAGAGCAAACCCACGTGAAGAAAAGAGCTTCTCTTCTGCGGCATAGCGCGACGCGGAACCCCCTCGCTACGGAGGGCTCTGCATCTCTCCGCTTAGAGGGTAGCCCTTAGACACCACATTCACTACAACTGCCCCTACAAATGGAGTGGTAGGGAGAATGGGTAGGTTGAAGGTAAAAATTCAGATTGGGCCTAAATTACAGCCCCTCAAACCCCAACCTAACATTAGGCTACTGGTACAACAAAAATGGCAATCAATATTGGCGCTATCCAGCCATATCGTTTAAAGCCAGATTCCAGCTCAGATGAAGAAAACCTAGACTTACATGGACCAATTTGTCTCCAAGTGGAAGCATCAGAATGGAGTGGAGCTGGGAAATTGTGGCCCGCCCAGCATTGTCTCTGTGTAAGCATGATTTCTATATCACACTTACAAGCTTTTTCAAACAGCAATTTTTTTGTCTGCTCCTGATTCACAACACTGTGTATAAAGAAATACTCAGAAATGCAATTTTAAGATTTTTTTTTTTTTTTAAATGTCCTCCACTATGAGAAAAATGCCACAAGAACGTGTTTAAAAGCACAATTTCCTTTGGAGTGTTTCTTCAATGTAGTCAAAATAAAAGAGTAACTGCTTAAATATTAAGCACTTCAACCTAAGAATACATTAGGGCTAGTTTTGTTATATATATATATATATATATATATATATATATATATATATATATATATATATATA
>BSAI01000119.1:6504452-6524699 GCA_036245035.1 Adrianichthys oophorus | reverse complement strand
ATATATATATATATATATATATATATATATATATATATATATATATAAAGTAATTAATAATGATTGGAAATATGAAAATAGTACACACAACTTCCAAAGTAAGAGCAATGAGAAAGACATTTTTTTTCTTTTTCTCCTCCAATAAAAGCGAGATGTCCGTCACCACCTGAAAGCAGCATGGGTAAGCCATAATACCTCCTCACCTGTACCAATTGAGGAGGAGAAGCGCCAGGCAAACGATCCAGGCAGCAGTGCTCTACAAATGCCACCACGTGTGGCAGCTCTGCGCGGAGCAGAGTCTCTGTGCACCTGAGGGGGACGGAAGGGGTAGCAAAGTGAACGGTTCCGTCCAAACCAGCGGTCTGACAGACGGTCCCAAGTGACATTCACAGAAAAACGGACATAGGATTTATGAGGAGCAAACTTCGGAGCGACACTCCAGCTGGAGCTGGTCTGGTGAGTGCAAGGCGATCCCCACAAATATATATGGACTTTTTCCTCGAACTTTTTGTCGAGTGACTCGTAAAAACTCCGAACTCGACTCAAGAGCGTGTTAGGAACAACTTCCGCCAAAATGTGCAGTTTTTGCGGCAGGAGCTCTTGACCAGCAGCCGGGGATGCATGCAGGACAGGCGCTCCTGCTGCATCCCTGCAGTCCGGACAAGAGCAGGGACACAGCGCCATCAGTCGCACAGCAACCGCACTTCTGCGGACTTGTAAGCCCCTTTTTGGTCAGAACTAAGAAAAAAGTCCAACTTCCTGTCTGATGAGGTCAGCCACATGGCAAATATAATACCAGTCAGCCTGCCTTAATGACAAAATATTTGAACATGTTATTTTCATGTATACAGTAAAAATAATGACAATTCTAACCATTTAGATTTTAACAGGCATGTCTTGCTACTTAATTCCTTTTTCACGGGATTACCATGTATTATATTAAGATTAAAGTCAGTACTTTTTTGTTTTTATTTTTTGTTGGGGTTAATGTGCATTAAATGATCGTCGACTTAAAAAAATACTATCTCAACCACAAAATGACCGATCAGAGAGGGTCAGATGTTAATGTATGTTACATAGACTAAACTCAATTTATTTCATTGTAATTAATAAACGAACCCGAAGGGGATGTAAAAAAATATAGTCCATTAAAAAAAGTTTAAACAAGAAAGCCACATCTTTGCGAAAATTAACATAAAACCTATGTAATAGAATCTCCCATAATATATTTAAGTTTTTAATCATTGCACGCCTAAAAAATAAAATAAAATAAAGAAATACAAATAAACTCCCGCGCGGTTTGGGTTTAGTTGGCATTAGGTAAGTAGATCCGGACGTGCGCAGCGCGGAGAGATATCGACGGGATCCAGTGGGAAGAGAGGGAAAAGAGGCAGCCTGCTGGTAGCAGATGGAGTAACGGAGAGCAGAGAAGTCCACGTATGACCATGCCGAGATTGGGACTACGGAAACTCTATGCAAAACCTCCAAATCTACGAGAATAATACCCATATAGGTATGTAAACCCTGCCCAGTCGCATTCGAGTGGGGTTTTATGCATCCACCAGCATGTTAGCATCACGTCTGACAAATGTAAAAAAAGAAAAGTTAGGACTGCTATTGTGAGATGTGGAACGAAGCAGCAGCGGTCGGTTTGCGTTCTCCGCTACTTTGAAAAAGTTCCTCCACATGCAAGCACGCCGTTTAAGGTTAGTTTTTGGTAGCACGCGCACGTTACTTGTGTGGTGTGTACTTTATGCTTTGCGTCGTAAAGGTGCGGTTGTGTATTTTTATTTGTTTTTCAATCGAATCTGTGCTCAGCGTTCTCGGCTGCCGTTTCAATAAGTGAATAATAAGTGAATGGCTGTAGTTGGGGGATGGGGCTCGAAATAAAATCGTCTCTCGAGGCATCTAAACTTTAAAAAAAAAAAAAGCATTTTAACTTAAAAAATATACATATCAACGGGTCACTGGGTTTAACAAAATCATTGTGGTTTAGTATTTGTTCCACTCATCAGTTTGTGCGTCTTATAAACGAGCTACAAGTAGTTTGAGTTTGTACAATGGTCGACGCCAAGAAGGTAGTTCTTTTGTACCTGCAGGCACTCAGTTCAGATTTAAGGTGGACTGGGCTCGAGCGTGTTATTTATTAACCCCACATAAAACCTTATGAAAAAACAAACCTGGCGTCGGTCATCGTGACACTCCAAAAGTAAGCAACGGCCATTTTATTTTATAAAGCACATTATTTGCCGTTATTCATTGGTGCACACAGGTATGAGTTTAAAGCTCAATCTGCAATTCTTAGAATAAACTAAGACATTTTTGTCTGTTTTACAACGTCCTGGCTACATTCCTATGTATGTGTGTCTGTATTTTTCCCTTCAGTGGATTTAATCAAAAGTACACTCATTTAAAGGGAGTAGCCCCTTAATTACATTTTATAACAAACAATACAATCAGCTCAAGTGACGCACACATGAGTTGACCCCACATTATTGATAGAGCAGAATTAAATACACACATGTATTTTTTAAATGCAAAAGCAAAATAATTACTAAATGAGAAAAAGTTACATTTATTGCAGAGCTTCATTAATTTAATCATGCAAGGGAGGTTACTGTTGGTTGGTAGATATGTGGTGCTAAAAGAAAAATTATTCAGTTGCACATTTATGCACTTCAAATATTCTGAGAACCCTGAGCAAATGTTAAGAAATCACTTGTTTTTACAGTTTAAATAGATGTAATTGGCATCTGGGAATGTCAGCACTGAAGTGACTTCACAGCTTCAGTTTATTTTCACATAGAACCTATTAAGTCACCTATCAGGCTGGTTATCATCTATCATCTCATCTGAAGAAGTGTGGTTGTTTGCACTATTTTCCTTATTGTGATGACAGTATGTGCAGTTTACTAAATGTTTGTGCCTGGTGGTATAAAAAAAAAACAAATTGTTTTTTTTTCCTGCGTGTGTGTTTCAGGTGGTTCTGTGAAGATCACGGTACGATAATGGGGAAGCAAATGATACCACTTCTTGTGCTTGCACAGTTTTTCTGTGGCTGCATAGCAAACCAAAGGACGGGGAGGGCCACCTCCATGCAGTTCACCCACTCTGTTTACAATACCACCATATATGAGAACTCTGCTGCTAAGACTTACTTAGAGAGTCACACCAAGATGGGAATCTATTTCACAGACCCTACATGGGAGATACGGTACAAAATCATCTCTGGAGACAATGAGAATTTATTCAAAGCAGAGGACTACCTGCTGGGGGATTTCAGCTTTTTGCGAATAAGGACCAAAGGAGGGAGTACTGCCATACTGAACCGAGAGGTTAAAGACCACTATATGCTGACTGTTAAAGCTACAGAGAGAACCACAAATTTCGAATGTCGCACCAGAGTTAAGATTCAGGTACTGGACACCAATGATCTGAGGCCTCTCTTCTCTCCAACATCCTACAGCATCTCCATACCAGAGAACACTGCCATACGCACAAGTGTGGCAAAGGTCACGGCAACTGATGCCGATATTGGTACAAATGGAGAGTACTATTACAGTTTCAGAGAGTGGACTGATATGTTTGCTGTTCATCCAACAAGTGGTGTTGTGACCTTGACTGGCAAGCTGGACTATTCAGAGACAAAGCTATATGAGTTAGAGATCCTTGCAGTGGACAGAGGGATTAAGTTATATGGCAGCAGTGGGTTCAGTAGCATGGCCAAACTTGCAGTTAGGGTGGAGCAAGCCAATGAGCATGCACCAGTGATTACTGCTGTAACCAAGGCACCTTCAGATGCAGACCGTGACCCTACTTACGCCATTGTAACAGTGGAGGACAAAGACCAGGGACCAAATGGAGAGATAGCATCACTGAGTATTGTGGCTGGTGACCCTCTTCAGCAGTTCAAGGCTGTAAGGACGACCCCTGGGAGCAAGGAGTACAAAATAAAAGCTGTCAAAGGTGTGGACTGGGACAGTCAACCTTTTGGATACAACCTCACCTTACAGGCAAAAGATAAAGGCATCCCTCCTCAGTTTTCGTCTGCTAAATTAGTACATGTCACTTCAGCACAATTCCAGAAGGGCCCTCCTGTGTTTGAAAAGGACATTTACAGAGTCAGTCTGAGTGAATTTGCCCCTCTACACACCCCTGTCACTATGGTAACAGCTGTGCCAAAGTATCCACATCTAAAATATGCTTTTAAGAGCAGCTCTGACAAGAACAGATTTACAATAAATTCAGATACTGGCTTAATCAGCACCGTGAGATCAATCAATGCTGAGCGCTCCACACAGTTTGAACTAGAGGTGATCACCAGTGACAATAAAGCATCAACGAAAGTGATCATTGATGTGGTTGATGTCAATAACAATGCACCTGAATTTCAGCAGACTTCTTACAAAGCCACAGTTGATGAGAACGTACCCATTGGGACCAGTGTGATAACAGTGAAAGCCACTGACTTGGACCAAGGGGAGAATGGCTATGTCACCTACAGCATCACTAATCTAATTCCCCAGCCATTTGTCATTGACTACTTTTCTGGTGTCATTACCACTTCAGAGGTCCTAGATTATGAGCTTATGCCCAGGATTTACAATCTCAAAGTCAGAGCATCAGACTGGGGATCCCCTTTCCGGAGAGAAGTGGAATCATCAGTAACCATAACTTTAAACAACTTAAATGACAATAAGCCTCTGTTTGAAAATATTGACTGTGAAGTGACTGTACCCAGAGATCATGGCGTGGGAGAACAGATAACAACAGTATCTGCCATAGATGCGGATGAACTGCAGCTAGTGCGATACAACATCAAAACTGGAAATGATCTTGACCTGTTTGAGCTGAACCCAAACTCAGGCTTACTTTCACTAAAGCGCACCCTGAATGATGGAGAGGCTGCTAGAGTATCTTTTCATAGTTTACAAATTCTAGCAACAGATGGTGAACACACAACTCAACCAATGGTCATGAACATAACTGTCATCACAGCACGCAAACCTGTCCAGATAAAATGCGTTGAAACTGGTGTTGCAACTATGCTAGCTGAAAAGCTTCTCCAGGGCGGTAAAATTCACACTCAAACAGAGCCAGATGACAACTTTATTGACATTCACTCAGTAAATCGATACTCTCCTCAGTTCTCTGACTCATTTCCGAGTGTGATTGAAGTTAAGGAGGACCTTCCTGTTGGAGCCAGAATTGTCCACTTAAGCGCAACAGATTCTGATAGTGGGTTCAATGGTAAATTAGTGTACGTTATTTCAGGAGGAGACAAAGAAAATCGGTTTATCATTGATATGGAAACTGGCTGGCTTTTGGTCTATTCTGCTCTTGACCGTGAGACAACAGATCATTACACCCTCAACATTACAGTTTACGATCTTGGAGTACCGCAGAAATCCTCATCACGTCTCTTAGATGTGAAAATTTTAGATGCCAATGATAACAGCCCTCAATTTTTACAAGATTCATATACAGTTGAAATAAGTGAGAATACACCTATCCAGACAGAAATCATTCAGGTGGATGCAACAGACAAAGATCAAGGGGATAATGGAATCATAAAGTATTCAATTTTGGGAGGAACAGACCATTTTGAGATCAATGAGGCAACTGGTGTGGTAACTGTGAGGAAACCGCTAGATCGTGAATGCTATCCATTTTACACCCTGAAGATTGCTGCACGTGACCAGGCAATTAGCGAACCTCAGTTGGTGTCAACAGTGCCTCTTAAAATCACTTTGGGAGATGTAAATGACAGCCCTCCTAAATTTGTTCCCCCCAACTACCGCATTAAAGTAAGGGAGGATCTTCCTGTTGGTACTGTCATTATGTGGCTAGAAGCTCATGACCCTGATATTGGACCTTCCAGTCAAGTACGATACAGCCTTACCGATAATGGAGATGGGAAGTTTGAAGTAGACAAGCTCAGTGGTGCTCTTCGAATTGTTCAAAATCTGGACTATGAGACGAAACAAGTGTATAATCTGACAGCAAAAGCCAAAGACAAAGGGAAGCCAATATCTTTGTCATCAACCTGCTTCATTGAAGTGGATGTGGTGGATGTGAATGAAAACCTCTACAGGCCACAGTTCCGATCATTTGTGGAAAGAGGATTTATAAAAGAGGATGCTCTTGTTGGGACTTCTGTGATGAAAGTTTCAGCAGAAGATGAGGATACTGGAAGAGACGGAGAAATTTGTTACTCCATACAAGATGGATCTGGCCTTGGGATATTTACCATTGAAGAAGAAACAGGTGAGTCCCCTGAATGAATGAAAAAAAATTGACAGATACACTTGTTATGATGTGCTGTGTGGGAAAATGAAGTGAAAGGTAAACCACTAATTCCATTCAATTTCCCTTTTCAAAGAGAATTGATAGCCAAAACAGATGGACAAGCCTTTTTTCAGAGCATAGTAGATAAACCTAAACGGCTGCATGGGTACTAAGGACATTTTGAGTTTCATCTCCTTTTTTCTTCTCATCTCTTCTGGCACAAATACATGTGCATTTTTGAATTGCAGAAATACTTATGTTTGACTTTAAAAGGGTTTTGCTTGCAATATATTTCAGTTCTGACATTGTTAAAAGTAAATTATTGGTGGGTTTTCTATATTGCAGAAGTATGTTAATAGGTTTGCAGCTGCCCTGAATAAGTATGACAGCTGACTCAAATTAGTTCAGAATAAGCAGTCTGGAATTCTAGGAGGTCCTCTCCAAGACCTGGCAATCACCTAACTTTGTGGACTGCTTACTCTGCTTTCCTTTTTGAACCCATTCGTCACATAATTAGCTTCTCAATATGGCTTTTTCTTTTTTCCTTATTCGTAATTAAACTCCCAGTGCACAATACATATTTTATGTTTAAATGAGGCAGTGGAACTTAATGTATAATACATTGACTTGGCGTGTGCTGTCTCTTATCGGCATAAAACAAGCTGGAAAAGCAGTAGAAAAAGTAATCAACTGTAAGGTTACTTTTTCTATTTTTAACTGGTTTGTAGTTTTAGATCTCTGTCAAAAAGAAAATTACATACACAAAGATGTTCTTTTGGTAAACCTAGCAGTAATGAAAAAACATTTACAAAAATTTACTGAATGTTTTGGGCTTTGTGTGTTGTCTTTTGGTGACATGTAGAGGTCAAATATCTGCAGGGAACAGAGCAAGTTCATAAAAACTACAGATTTGTTGGTTTAAACATAATGCCCCTCCAGTCTTTGACCAACAAGTGAGGCGTGCAACTGTTTTTGAGAACTATATTACAGAGAAAGACTTGTTATCCATGCATATTGCATTTAATTTGTATTTTATACGGTGTTGACTGATGGTTAGTTTTAGATGAATACAAAACAGCTGCATGGACTGAACAAGTAAGTAGTGATTTCCCCCTTTGTTGAGATACTCTTCATTTTGTGGCAGTTTGATAGAAAATGTTTTTTTAAAGAAATGTTTTTTCTTTACGTAATAAGTCAACAAAAGAGTTTCTGTCAATTGCTTTTGACCCCTCTTGTAAAAAAGTTAAGAAAACAAAACAAAAAAAAAAATAGGCAAGTTTTTGGCAACTCAAGTTTTTGGTTTTATTGTTTGATTTCATTTTTAAAATGCAACCTAAACATATGAGCTTTTTGGCTGCTCCAATTTCTTGTTCAGACTTAAAAACTGAAAAATAGTAGTTAAAAGCTCAAATGTTTGAATTTTAAAACAAAACAACCCCAGTTGTTTTAATATTTTGAGTATTTATAACTTTTTTTCCTCCACTTCTTTTTAATAGTGTGGAAAACGCTTTTGTAAATTGATGTCCATGTAAATTAAGAGTTTTCTTGCATTGTACCACATGTTTAGATACACTGTATTTTCCGCACCATAAGGCACACTTAAAGTCTTAAACTTTTTTCAAAAATGCGGCTAAAAATCCTGTGCGCCTTTTGTGTTCCAAAATCTGTAAAAATATTCTTATGCGACTTTGAGAAGCACTCTGCTTGATTGACTGTCAGACAACTTCTCACTGGCACAGGAGTGGCAAGCGCGCAGATGAGCGAGTTGTGCACATTTGAGGGACACAGGTGGGTCACAAACAGTGATTCTGGCAAGACGCGCTCCCGGGAAATAATGTGGCTGGTGGTAAAGTTAGACCAAATCCTGAGTTGTTGCATAAACCCATCTTAGTGCAATTGAAACATAAATATTCACACAGCATTTCTGAATGCAAGCTTTATCCGGCCTGCGCCGTTACACGCGTGCAATCCTGAAAATACGCAGATGATTTGTCTGACAGTGTTCTTTTGTCTGTTCAGGAGATGATCTTGTTACTACCGTCATGTGTGAATTTGACAGTTTTTCCTCAAGCAGGTGACAACTACAATGAAATGTGTCTGATTTCGAGTGCTCCGAGAAGTTCGCGCTCCCCTCAGGTGCACGACTGCATGCTGCGCGCCAAACATACATGTAGTCAAACTTTACGCACATGTATTTCCAGCATGTTTGCTGCACGTGAAGAAAGTCAAGTTCCCCACACCCCCGGCTACATGTCGTGCGTTGCGCAGCGATTCAGCCAAACTTTACGCGCATGTTTTTCCAGTTGGTTTGCTGCACATGACTCTACGCAAGAATATCTCGGATTCAGCCCTGCCGAATTAATGTTTTATCACACTCCACGAGGTCCCCTTCAGGCCTTAAAAGAAAGCTTCCCAGTTCATGGGAGTGATGGATGACAGACACTTTTATTAAGACTGAGAGGCAGCGCAGGGCGAGTTATACCACCAAATATGAATAGATTACGGATGTCTGGGCGAAGGTCTCTGCTTTAACTGGAGTTTTTCGCTAATGCCAACATCATTGCTGAACAACCGCCTGGCAATGAGACCGAGTCCGACAACAGTGAGAGGCATGTTTGATTACGCAGCTGTTTAATTCAAACACCGAAGATGTTCTGCGGGAGAAGATTGATTAAAAATAATGAGTGGATTGTTAAAAAGTCAAATAAAACTCATCTAAACTCACTGTTTTGTTTTTATAACCTTTTTTTGCACCTTTTAATACGGTGACCCTTGTGTATGGGTTAAGTACAGAAAAAGACCCCTTAATTAAGACTGCGCCTAATAATACAGGGTGCATTATGGTGCGTAAAATACGGTATATGAAGCTGTCATGTAATGAAGAAATGCATATTCACCTTTGGGACATTGAAACCTCCTTCAGGCTACTGCCAGAATAGTTTTAGTGGTTAAGACGAAAAGCGTTGTTTTAAGTTATGACCAAAAAAATTGCAACTGTGAGTTTGACTGCTGAAAGCTTTAAAAAATATTAAATTTGTATAACTCATTTGAAAATAAAGAAGCTGGCTTGACTTATTGATTATAATCTTAGGGGGATAAAATGCATCAAAAGATATGAAGAATGATATTCATTTTATACTTCCACACTCAGCCATACTAAACTTATTAAAAACATTATAGCATTCTGATTGAAAATAAGTCAAAGTTTTCAGTAAGATGATTAGTATTTTAGTTATTTAATTAAGAATGACTCTATGCTTTGTTGTTTTTAAGTATGTACAGTTTTGCAGCAGTGGAAATGTAAAAACAATTTTTTTGTCATACTCTTCTTTGAATTTAGGGGCTAGATGGCTTAATTGGCTGGGTGTTAGACTGGCCCGCAAGAAACCTGGGTTTGCTTCCCAGGGCACACAATGAACTTAATCCAGTGTGGGTCCTTAAGCAAGACCTATCACGCTACTGCCTAACTAAAATACAGCGTTGTGTAAAGTGTATAAAATCTCTGCCAAAGCACCTGTGCAAATTAGTGAAAGCTGATTCACTGTGGTGACCCCTCATGGGATAGGTCCAAAGGTGAACAACATGCCCTCCTTTGAATTTATAGTCATGGCAGTCCTTTTTTTTATCAGGTCTTGATTGGTGCTTGTGAATTGTATCTGTATCTTAAAATGCAGTGCAAGTTCAGGCCTCTATAGCCTGGTTTGATCTCCTGTATAATCCTAGAGACCTAATTAAGTGATTATCAAAAGGTGCAATGAAAGGATTATCCTGGGCTTGGTCCTGTTATTATGGATTACCTTTGAGGTCAGTAGACAGCTAAATGCAACCAAGTTGATAATGCCCCTCCCATGACTTCGCTAGACAAGGAGTGCAGTGACCATATGTTTAAAATACTGCACCTTCATATGGAATATATGAGCGTGGCTACACACCCTGGCAAACTGTCATCACTGTAACTAGAGATAAAAATTTCAAAGCTGTACTTTTCCACATTAGATAACAGATTTGGAAGATTATTTTAAAAAATCTACTGATTTCTTCCATTGTTTTTCTTAACCTGCACACAGGTTAGTAGCATTAAAGGGCTTTTCATACTTGTTGTCCACTTGTGGGTCTAAAATCCCATAAAAAGCAACATAGATTCGCATTTAAAATCTAATGATCAACTTGAAAACTTGTAGTCCATTTTAGTTGGCTTTCCAACACTACGCTCCTCTCAAATATATCAGTGTGATCCTCATGGCAACTGTTGGTCCAGACATTCCCTATGTTATTAAAAGCTCTGTGGTCATTGGATTGTTGCCATCTTAATGCAAACACACGCTTATCAAATGTTTTTACCAGAGCCCCTTCCCATGCCTAAGACCAAATATACCACCGTGTGCTTTCATTCCTATGTTTGCCAATACTTGATTTTTGACCTCGAGGGACTAAACAGACAAAAGTATCACATATACTATAAGCTCTCAACATACTTACATAGCTCAATTGACATCCTACTGTTAAATCTTAAGTTCAGTGTCAGCTTTTGCCTTGGATTCATTGAATAAGGAATCCAACAACAGCATCCTATGTCCAGATATATTTAGTTTGACATAAATGTAGCTTGCTATTTTTGCTTCTCTGTCTTAATGACAAACAGCTCAATTATAGGGTTCCATGGGTTG
Organism: Adrianichthys oophorus; assembly: GCA_036245035.1. Taxonomy (NCBI): domain Eukaryota; kingdom Metazoa; phylum Chordata; class Actinopteri; order Beloniformes; family Adrianichthyidae; genus Adrianichthys; species Adrianichthys oophorus. The sequence goes on along the minus strand of BSAI01000119.1, from coordinate 6,513,744 downwards.
CTTATATATGGCACAAAGAGAGGTCACAGGCCGGCCATTTTAGAGATAACATTTGATCTCAGCCTTGTTTTAGACAAAAATAAAAAAGTCCAAGTTTAGACTAAAGACCTAATCAGGTTAAACACCAATTTTGTGCTTTAGTTATGAAGATAGATGCTACACGAGAAAGCTGGAGCTTCATTAATTCCATTCTTTGCTGTTTACTATTGGCTGATGAAAGACATACCAGAAAGTGTCAAAATGTGTGATCTTTGTGGAGCACTGTTACCTAAGGAGTGGTTGGTCGTTTATTGATTTTTTTTTTCTTCGTCAGTGTTCTGAAATAGGCAGAACCGGCCTTTTGAAAACATTTTTGCATATAGCTCTCTCATAGTTGATCTGCTTTCCACCAAATATCAGCCTTTATGTCATGACAACCAAAGAGCCTGTTCCTGTGGGAAATTTAAAGCATTTACACAACCATTTGACCCAGTAAGTTAGAGTGGAGATCCTAAAGCAGCTGTAGCAAAATGCTTTACTTTTCAATTCTGCACAATAGACAAATAAGACACTTCTTGTACTGAGCAAGCCATGACATACAGAATATTAACTCTAAAATAATACAGAAACCCCATGCATATATCAACTGCGGTTTCATTACCATTGACATGCAATCATACCTAAACTCTCCTGAGTTTAACACTTGGTTCTGCTTGATACAGACTAGCAATAACAGAATCCTTATCGAGATCAACCTAGGCAAGACTCCACTCCTCACATGACTCATCTTGACACACCTGACATAAGGAAATAGTCACTTGGCAATAAAAAAGGCAAGGTTTTTTTAATTTGCTGTGAGTAATTGTCTGTTCATGTGTACCCTTACATTTAGTCATTTAACAAACCTTATTATTATTATATTTTATCTCAAATGACTTCCATGTAAAGGATCAAAGAAAGGCACCTCTTTTATTGGACTTGACAAGGAAACGAGATTGTGTAAATCAAAGAGCTGTGTCCTAATTTTTCAAGATACTAGATAGCTGTGGCAAAGTCAGAGGTATGAGGAAAATAGACCACCTTGAACAAACTCAATTATGGGAGAACTTAAGACTGTTTTCAGATTTACAGTTTTTCTACGCATATAAAGAGAGGTGAATTTTGAGTGCTGGTAGAACAATAAAGCACAGTATCACTTTTATACTTTTTAACAGAATCAATCATATTCTCCCAAACCAGTATTTATTTGATCATATTCCATATAAATCCTCAATTCTTCTGTGTGATTTTATTAATTAGAACTCAGATATATTCTGTAATAAAATGCAAAAATAATAATAATAATAGTAGATTTTTGCAACTTACATGATCATTACAAAATGTCAGAAAAAAGCAGTCACATGCTCATTTAAACATGAATCTAACACTTTGAGTTGTTGCTTTGAAAACGTATTCAAAGCAAGTACTGTCTCAACTGGAAGTGACATTATTCAATATACAGGTTGAGCAGAGCAGAGTGTGCTCAGTGTACATGAGAAGCAGATGCTGATTGTATAATGTATGCATTGCCCTTTCTTCTTGGATAAAATATGCATTGCCCTTTCACTAGAAGCTGTTTGCAGCCTGTGTAGTGAAAGCATCCTTTGTGAGTGCAAACGAAAAAGTTTGATGTGTTGTGACAAAGTCCTGTTCCATTTCTGCCCCAAAAAAATGCTATTGCTTTATTTCTTTTTTCATTACCCCCAAAAGTAAACAATTTTACAGGCAATAAAAAATTGTACAGTATATTTTTAAAAGTTAATTCTTTGGCATTGAGGATATTTTTCAAAAGACAACAGTTTCCCTCCATTCTTCATTTTCCATATGGTTGAGATAAAAGTTGGATCGGTAATGGGTACTTGATTCCAAATAGTCTTTGCTTGAGTGCTGTTACTCTGGAGATGGAACCAGGAAAATGTGGCAGGAAACCGTTGATTGTAGGTTTCTAAATAAAAAGCGCAAGTTCCACAGTTAAAAGTATGTTGTTCTTTCTGCCCATTACATCTTTTTAAAGAAACCTGGAGCTGTCTCACAGGATATGCTCCATTATTTGTTAATTTGATGTCTCACGAACCACTGATGAATAAGATATTATACTTGACCATTTTTTAAATGAGCTGCAAAAGTGTAGTACCTGGTGTTAAAGCCAATGCAATGGGGTCTCATAGTGGCAAGAACATAGATGTATTAAGTTGGTATCGACATCACGCGTCTGTTTTCAACTTGAGTAAGAGGTCAGAAGTGACATTTTGATATATCCAGAATGCTTTTAAAATAACTTAAGTAAATGCAGAACTTCATATTTTTAACAACTTTTTTCTAAAGACAGAGTGAGCTTCCAATGCTTGAGTGGTAGTTCCCAGTTTCTTCATTTGCCAATTTGTGTCAAATTTTAGTTAAAAAATCTCTAAAGTCACGTATTCAATTACTTTATATATCATAGCCCTTTTGTTTTATCCATCGCAACACTGAAGTGGAAAAATAAATGACATAAGTATGACTTTAGACTTCTTTGTCTACTTGTAACCCTACTAGAGAAATGGCATCTTGAGACATTTATTGTTAATGTGTGATGAAATGAATGTGGTTGCATTTTTACTGTTGATCTGGTTGGTCTTGTTATGAAAAATAATAAGCACAAATTTAAAAAACAAGGAAGCTTATGAACAATGTGTCATTATGTGTCAATATGAACATGTGCTGTTGCAGCAAAACATTTCCAACTATATGGATATTGTGACTACACTACAAGGATATGCTGATGGATTTCTTCCTATTTGTGTTCAGAGAGCAACACGTCTACAATTTAGCACAATACAGAACACGCTGTTTTAGATGCAGATTTGTACACATACAGAGTTATGAGAGCAAAACATTTGTGCAAAACATGCATCAAAGAAACATCAAGATTTATATTTGTCCTTAACTTGAAACAAAAAAGGAAATTGTATAGGGTTGATTTCAAGGTCGCTTTTGATACCTGCTGGTTATGTCAGCTTCACTGAATACATTTGTTAAAATAAAGTATATCAATAAATAAAGCCTGTACGCCAGCTGGTGACAGCCATTCTTCTGCCCCATGGATCTGTGCTCAGTGATGTGTGGAGTGGAAATTGCTCTCTTGCTCAATGGGCTGTAATAGTTTGTGCATTATATTTAGGAAGATACGAGCGACATTGTTTTATGTGATACCTAATCATTGTAATGAATATATCTGTGGGCTATCAAGATATTTTCACCTCCAAGCACCCTCCAAGCAAACCAAAGGAATTTGTTTAGGAATTTTTTTAAATGTAAGTAGTGAATCAACTTATGTCAGGTTTTTGCTCATGGTTTATAAACAATACAAAGTATGAAATATATTGGGTCACTTTTATTGAAAAAGATAAAATATTTTTTCCTTGATAAAAATTAATTGGATTCCCTATGATGTTTTATTGGCCTGTTGGTTATTCTTTTGCTTCAAATGCCCAATACCTTCCTACTTCAATTGTAAGGTTTTGCAATATTTACAGCATTATTTATGAATTTTTGGTTTTCCTCTCAAACAATAAAATAAAATAAATTCATTAATTCATTTTCTATACCGTTTTATCCCTTCCGGGGTCACGGGGCTGCCGGAGCCTAACCCTGCCACTAATGGGCGAAGGCAGGGGACACCCCTGGACTGGTCGCCAGTCTGTCGCAGGGGCCAGAATCACACACCCACATGCACACCTTGGGACATTTTAGTGACCAATTAACCTATGACCTATTTTATTAACCTATCGGTTAAAAAAATAAATAAGAGTAGGAATATCTTCTGCCTTTTTAGGGCTGTAGATGTTATTTTTTTTTTTTCAGTTTTCCTTGACTGTTTTTTGCTCGTGTGCCATAAGCGCCTTAGCAAATTTTGTCGAAATGTTATCAGAATGTTACTATACACATTTTTTTAAACCAAAAAGTAGTTGTCGTTCCTAAACAATTTACATTGCACTGAAGGCTTCAACTAATGATTATCATGTTTTTTGGTTATTCTATGAATTAATTTTTTATATGTCAAGATTACTTTAAAATCATCTATTTTTCAGCTAAGGCGTAAAGATTTTTTGTTAGATTTTTCTTCTTCTTAAGTATTAGCAAATGAACTAGATTTAACAGTTTTAACCCTTTATTCCATAAGTTATATGTTTTTTTTTGTTGCCTATTTGAAAAAAGATTTTCACACTGATTGTGACTGTGTTTGCACAAAAGGGTTTAAACCAGTTTAAACCATGTCTTGCCTTTGTTAGCAAAAGCAAAAAAAAAGTTCTATGGTTCTAGTTCTATGCAAATGAATTTATTTGATAACAGATAACAAATAAAGCAAGCTGAAAATGTTTTTCACATTTAGTTGTAATGTACAACAAATGTACAGGATTTTTATAACTTTATAGAAATGCCGCAAGGCAACTAGCCTACAGGGCTCTGCAGTTTGATCCAAATTCTCGGTGGTATGACTAGTCGAAAATCTTAGGTTGCATTAGTGCACCAAACTGTTTAAGGTATGTAAAAATTAAAAAATTAGAGATTATGAAAGGCGAAAGACCTCAAACCGAGGTCAAACAGTGCCTAACACACTCTTAGTTGGGGGCTGTACGTGGTACTGGACACAATGCGGGGAGAATGTGTCGCTTTATGAGAAGGATACAGTTGTTTGCTTAAATTAATGTGGGGTCAGTAAGAAACTTTTATTTTGTAAATGTAGTCTTTTCATTTTTACTGTAAGTAAATGCAAGGACTATTATTTTCACACAAAACTGTTTAAAGTGTTTACTTAATGACAGCTTAACGGAACTCCATATATAGTCACTGGATTAAGATGTTTTGATTTCCGAACAAACCTGTTTTTTCCTCACTCAAATGAATTTTCTTTAGCTTGCTACAAAAACACTTGTGTGCAGTTTATTACTTTTGGCGACAATTGTGTTTTTGACAAGACAAAATAAAGAGAAGAGAATTAAGCAGCTAAGAATGCAGTTTGAGAGTCTTGAAAATTGATTTTATGATGCAATTAATACTGTATTTGCTTCATTTTACTGTAATTAAGTAATTCATAGCTGTTTTAATTCAAATTTCAGTGCACATAGCTAGGGTAAAAGATAAAAAAAGAGAAATAAGGGTTGAAAGAAGAAGAAAAATTCCTTATGAGACTAATGATTAAACCAACATTTTTAGTTTTTGCTGATTATTAAGTCAACTAAATGGACGTAGTGAGGTGTTGGGGGATGTAATCCTAAAAAGTGCCTCTGGTAAATAGGCTGGCTTTCCTTGATCAGATACAGTAAAGCCCATAATATAAAGCACTTTGTTTATGGTAAAGTTTGTGGTGGAAGATGGTGAGGGGCAATAATACATTTGTGACTGGTTGTGACACATTTTGAGTTGAAACACACAAAAAAATTAGTGCATCTCTACAACACATTTCATGCTGCAACAAACGCTCTGCATGAGTGTCCCCTCTTCCTTTCAGCAGCAGGAAAAGAACAGCAATTCAAGAACAAAAAGTGACCCTGTAAAACGGTGGTGTTAAGTGCAATTCTGTTGAAAATGTGGCCGCATCTGACTTTTGTGCTGGTGCAGTTTAGAAAAAAAGTAGGGACACAGCGGTTTAACCATTGCAGAAACTTTGTCTAGAGTCTAACTCCACAGCAACTGTTAAACTCACTAGATGATGTTTGCAAATGCAAGGGATCAGATTGCAGTGACCTATGACCTTTAATTTAGTTAGTCTTATCCTGATAACCATGCATGCAAAATTAGCTATGCCATGGACTTCTGTCATCGTGTCTGTCCTTCTTTAGTATTAATAAACTTAAGACACAGATCTTTGCCACATATGTCTGGAAACCTTAAAACAAAGTGATGTAAGCCTGCTTGGTCGCAGCAGTCTTACTTTAGAACTGTGTCTGTTACACTGGGACCAACAACGAACTGGAGGAATTTGAAGCATTCTGCCAAGGCTTTGGAAAGGAGGGGGCACTGAGAAAGTTTATGCAAGCATGTGAGCCAAAAGCCTGAGAAGGCTGAGGAATGTGGAATAGAGGTGAGCTGAATTAACAGAGGCTGTTCAAAGCCATTTTCTCAGGCAAAGAATGAGCAAGGAACAGCTGGTTTATGCGGAATTATTGTACAAATCACTTTTTAGGTCAGAGAAGCAGCATATACAAGACATGTTGCAGAATAAAACTCGTTTTTTGTGTGTTTGTATGTTTTGCTCATACCTCAGGTACAAACTTTACTTTGTTCCACCAACTTTTGTGACACGCTTGTAAACTGTTTCAAAGCAAATGCTGCATCTTCAGATAACTGATAACCGTGTCTACGTTGTGACTCTGGAGCTTTTTGTAGAATAAACTATAGATTAGATACACATGCACTGCCCTTGATAATGGAAAATCTGTTGGCTGTCTGAAGACTTGACTGTACTGCCATAGTGCTCAAATAGCTTTGAAGAACAAAGCCAGAGGGAAAAGTGAAGAGCAAGGGGAGAAAAGCGGAAAGCAAATCTGGCAGAGGCTTTTTTTTGTGGCCCGAGGGCAGTTTTTTTGCCTCACTGTGTAGTTAGGTGTATGGGAGGGGTGTGGCGACAAAATTCCTCAGATTCATCTTTTGTGTGCATTGTTGAAAACCAGTTACCACAGAAGCAATGCCTTTTTTTACTTTTCATTTTTTAGGTCAAGTTGATCTTCACTCATTCAAATGTGAAAAAAAAAAAAAACCAGATATATATTTGCATCAAACAAACTATGGATCAACTCATTTTTATAAGGTCAAAAATAAGTTATCCGCTCTGTGCAGATAGCTACAAGACAAAAACCTATTTTTCTACCAGTAAAATTGCTGAGCACTCAAGCGACAGTGATCGGCGGAAGCACATAAAAATGGCTCAGATTTTCCCAATTGTCTTTACCTTTTTCCTTTACATTTTCTTTAAGGTGCAACAGTGTCAACACACCTGAATAACTCGCATCAGCTTACAGTCACTTTTTTTCTTTTAATTTACATAGAAATTTTTTTCTACTTAACCTTTAACTCATACAGCCTTAAAACATGTCCAACATTGTCCTGTGCTTTTATGTCTAAGCTGAGAATACTTCATTAAAGTTTTTCTTACCCTACATTTGTCAAAGTTTTGCAATTTCCTGTGAGGTTGACAGCTCTGGTAAATTAATAAAAACAATCTAACTGTCAGTCATTTTTATTTTATTCATTAATGTTATGCAGTAATATTGTATAGGTTACATATTAAAAAATATTCTTATAACTAATGAATGCCTGAAGCGATACCTCTGACTACAGTCATCTCATTTTTATTCTTGTCACTCTTGTAAGTGTTGATTTTGTCTTGGGACTCTTGGCTTTAGAAAACTTTTGAGAGCTGCCTATATTTTCTCGCCTGGCTACCTTTTCTATTACATGCCTCAAGCTAAGCTGAGCGAGCTGTAATGATGACTGATGACAAGATAGAATCCCAGAATGAATTTACAGGAAAGCCAGGGTTAGCGAATAAATGAGGTGAACTTGTCTCTTGCTTTAAATTTTAAAATTTTGTGACAAGTCTGGGGTTTTTGTGCCCTTTAAAACTACCTTCTATTTCTAAAGCTAAAAGTTTGTATCTCACTACAGTTCCTCAAGTTACAGTAAGTGAACAAAAGACGAGAACAGCATATGCACACTTTTACAACAGTGTTCTTGCATGACAGTAGGGAGTTTTTATCTAAGCTACCGGTGACTAGAAAAGCTTTAAAAGATTCAGATGAACAGCAGAAAACTGACAACACCCATATCTGGTTATGATACTTCCCTATACTATGACTCACTTTTACTAGCTTTAGATAATGGAAAAATCAGATAAAGTTATAAATGTTTATTGTAGCTGTAAAAGTATATTTATTGAGGTAATGTCTATGAGAGCTGTTATAACTCCTTTGCTTAAAAGTATTAGTATTTTGTTCTGCGGTACTCCCTACAGAAGTCATTTGTAAAATAATCTGTTATTGTTTTTATCTTCTGATCATAATTAATCATGGGTTAGTATTGAACAAACTGTCACACACCGAAACTTGATTTAGGTGAATCATCAGTCCAGTTAGATATATCGTGGATTTTACCAGACCGAATTGAATGTGAGCAAACAATAAGGTTGGCCTTAGGCTGCTTTCTCTCTGGGCTGTTCTGTCTGCACTTAGAGTTTGTTTTCTCAAATAGTCTGCCTTGTTTCAAAAGCTCAATGGTGCTCTGGTGCGGCCCAAACAAATTAATCCAGGCATTTTTATTCAGTAAAGCAAAAAAAGTGCTTAGGCTTGCTTACATTTATGATTATTATATCTCGTCATCAATATAACATCTTACAGGAAGACTTTTCTTTGCTTTTGTGTAAAATAAGAATAAGATATTTGAATAAGTAACAATTATATATTCATTTAGAAATTAGTCATTTAGATTTACTCCTATAAAGATTGAAAAACTGTTATCATTTTACATTGCAAATGAAAAGAGCAGTGATTGAGGTTCCACCTTAGTCACGGTTTGTATGCTGAGACTCCCACTTTCTAATGCACTTGTCCCTTTTTACGCAGCTTTGCATCTATCAGGCTCCTGAGTGTCTGTGAGTGGAGCGAGGCAGAGATGAAACGCTTTGAAGCCAAGAAAACTCACCAACATGAACTTTGCTGTTAGCTTTTCCTTAGAAAGATCAACAAGCTGCTTTCATATCACTGGCCAGTTTCGAGCACAAAAACATTTGACCTGACAGAGAGTGACAGTTTAAGGATAGCATATGCACTACATTACTCACACACCTCTGTTCAGTGCAGCATTTTATGGAGCTTAATACATCTCTGGGTTTTGCAGGATCTACTCATTCAGCACTCTATTTAAGTAATGTCATCCTGTGCCACTCACGTATGTATGTTTGAAAGCTTTTTCGTTTGCTCAGCTGTAGGTTCTAGCGCCGGCATGGCAATGAAATGCAAACAAAGGAGCTCTGGCTGGTTACTGTTAGTGTCCCACCTTGACACGTTTCAGGAAGGGGCCCTTCTACCAACTTATAAATGACCTGCTCAAAGGCAGCTGTTTTTCCTAATTGACAAAAAAATCAACCTGAAAGGTCATTGGAAGTTCAGACTGGAACTTGACCCTTTGATCATGTATAGAAAAATGTTCTCTAGCTTACCATTAACAGTTTACGTTCCCCCCCCCCCCCCTCCCCACAAGGGCCCCTTCCTGAAACGCCCCCCCCCCGCCCCGCCCC
>BSAI01000119.1:6424599-6504352 GCA_036245035.1 Adrianichthys oophorus | reverse complement strand
TTTTCCCCGTTTGGTTGTTTAATCAAAAATTTTTTTTCTCTTTTTATAATAATTTTCTTCCCCCCCCCCCCCCCCCCCCCTTTTTTTTTTTTGTTGAATCTCTTAGGTGTTATTCGAACACAAGAGCTGCTGGATCATGAAACAACACCTCATTACTGGCTAACGGTTTATGCAATGGATCGCGGTGTGGTGCCCCTCTCTGCTTTTGTTGAGGTCTACATTGAAGTGCAGGACGTCAACGACAACGCCCCACAAACCGCCGAGCCTGTCTACTACCCCTCTGTCATCGAGAATTCTCCAAAAGATGTTTCAATAATCCAGATCAACGCCATTGATCCAGATCCGATTGCCAGTGACAAACTCACCTACAAGATCACCAGTGGAAATCCCCAGGGTTTCTTTGCCATTAACACCAAGACAGGTAAGACGTTGTTAATGGGAGGACATAAGATGCGAGATTTCTTGTCAAAGCAGGAGGTTGAGTCATATAAATGCTGTGAAAGGCAGACCTTTTCAACTATGCAGTGTAGCTATGGTCAGACGCTTACATTTACAACTGCAGAGTCCTAAATCATAATTGCAAGGCGTTTCTTTGAAAGCAGTTGGATTTTCTTGTTGATTGTATGCAAAGATGTGGAAAAAGAAAAGGAATACAATGTGTTTTCTTTATCACAAAGAAGGCCATAAACAGATTTAAATGCAAAAGATTGTTTTACATTGCCTTGCATGGCTGACATTGTGACTAGCATCTACCTTTATATTTTTTTATTTTATTTATTTATTTTTTTTTACGAAAAGGACCCCAAGCACAATTTCTTCAGTTTGGGGAGAACTGAACCGAGCATATGAGGGGTTTTGCACTCTAACATTTTAAACTGTGTTCTCGTATGGTCCTCTGTGGAAGTGGTGTGATGATTAATATTTCATTGGCTGCTTTTAAAGTAGTTGGAACTTGCTATGTTTGGTTTTATAGCAGAAAAAAGTATCAGAAATAGGTGTAAAGCAGAGCTTGCTGTACTATTCCTAAAAATCCACAGATTTGTTCTTATAAAATTATAACAGGAAGAATGTGCCAGGTCTCTGCTGTTGAGCTGACTCATACAAATCTTCTGCACTTGAACTAAATGAGGTATATGGCTTTTCTTTTCTTTTTTCCCATTTTTATTTTTTTTTGTATTTTTTTGAAAACTCACACAGGGAGGGTAACCAGTCCAGTTTGTCCTTTCTTAATGTCGGTGTGGTCTTGTTCCCAAGGTGGTCACATCAACAAACTGGTGTTATTTTTGTTGCTAGTTTTTCTGACCAAATAAGGATTTCATTGTGCTTGCTGCTTCACAGTAATGCTGGGTTTCTCAAAATGGAGAGGATAAGAAAGAAGGAAAGAACTTTTTGAGTATGCACATATGGTTCATGTTTTGTCTGCCTGCATAAAAAGCTTCACTGCTGATAAGAAATTGTTGATGTTAGAAAAGGGAAAGAACACATAAAAGGTCATGAATAATACTGATTGTTTTACATAAAACCATAAGCAGTGAAGGTATGAATTTATAGTATGTTTTTTTTATTTGGAAATCAATCTGAAGCAGCTCACATTTAACCTTGTAGCTTAGATGAATATTACTTTATGTAATTTTGCTTTTACATGTTGAAGATGACTTTTCATTTATTTTTTTGACTCATTTTTACTTTTTTTGTTAATAGTGGCAAATTAGTCAGCCGGCACTTTAGCACTTATCTTATTTCCCATTTTGGAATATATGAAAAATATCCCAAGTTTTTTTTGGGCAATTCTGATCTAAGAAAAAAAAAAGCCTACTAAGTGTTGTGTTTTTTATGACCATCAGGAAAACTCACTCGGGGAAAAAAAACAAGCTAAAAAAAGGGAAAAAGATACTCATATCAAAGCGCGTTAAAACTTTTATCAGTGTGACACCAGAGCTACACACATCAAGTTTAACAAAGACTGGCTTGAGCAAAGAAAACTTCATTGAATCACTGTTGAGAGGCTTTGAATCTTCCTTTCTCTTTGTTTTTTTTCTTTTAAGATTTCAGTGTTGAGTGGAGGAAGAAAGGTAGGTGTGGAAAGAAAGCAAACAAACAAAAAAGAAGAACAGCAACTTTGAAGAACAGCAAACCTTAGACATAAAGATGCCTTTCTTTAAGCTCTCATTTTTTATCACAAACAAATAATTGATTTCTTAAAATTTATGGTATTTAACACAGCTCAAAGTAACCACGTTATCAACTCTGTTCCACATTTCAGTCGTGCAGTTTACAACATGCAAGACTTTCAAATTACGTGTTCTTAAACTGCATTGGAAGCCTAAGCCATATCTTGGCACATGTACAAAGCTTTAAAAATGGGTGGGAAAAAGACATTAAGACTTGTGTTTTTATATGGGATGTGAAGGAGCAACACATGGTTACAGCCATGTGTTTAAAGCTAACTAGGTCTGTCGTGGGCTATGGCCCTTTGCTGCCGGTTCAGCCTCAAATATATACAGTCTGAAAGCTTTGCTCGATGCCTTGGGTGGCTTTGGTTACCCTTTCCCCTCACATACTCACAATGGTTCAGTAAAGCCAATGATGAAAGACTTACACCTACTTTATTTTTGCCAAGTAAACATATCTGACTGCTTTAGATGATCCCTGAATTTTTCATTTAAGTGCAAGGCCAGCTCCTCTGTCTAACAGTCACTATGACAGTACCGCCGTCTAAAAGCACAAACCCTAACAATATCTTTCTTTGAAAGAATAGGAATCTGGTCAGAAAGAAAACAGCCAGGGTCATAATGGAAGAAGATTATGCATGCCAGCTGCTTATTAATTATTACCTAAATCAGTATGAGATTCGTAGATTTGAATATTATAAGTCTAAATATTTTGCAGCTTATGGGGTGCTCAGTTGTCTGGGTTTTCAGATCACATCCCACCCACAGATGTGACAACAGTGCTTCCAGACTCTCCAGTTTCTGCTTGGCAGCAAAGGAGAATTGAATCTCCTGGATAGAGACTCAAAGGCTTGTCGTCAGCTCATCAAAACACAAAATGAGACTTTGTGAGTCCATGTTCTGCTTTTAAGATATCAGTTTCTTTTAATAAAAATATCGTCATTTCCTTTGTCGCTAGGGGTACATTTAAAATAGCAGTGGTTTGTTTTCACACTCAGCCAACCCACTGCATGTCTAGTTTTATTTTCTCTTTGCAAAGACATGTCAGCACTCTCAGCTAGTCAAACCAAAATTGTTTATACAAGTTGCCCACCTTTTCTGTGGGAGATTGAGCAGAATCAACTTCCTGTCCTGTCTGAAATGGTTTTCTGTGGACGTGGACCAGAGGTTTTATGCTATAACGTGTGTGTTTGTATGTCTGTGCGCGCACATGTGTGCAAGGAAAGGGCAGCCAAGCAGAGCCAGTAGTCGGAACACTCAGACACACTCACACCCTCACATACCAAGCTAAGAACAGTTTCCTCACCTTTGCCAAAGAAAGAGCTGGTGTGAAGATGATAGCGACCTTATCTTAATGGTTACTGTAAACCTTACTTCCTGTTACCACTTTTCCATGTGTTGCTATATGATTGTCCATAACACCTGCGGCAGTCTCAGATTTCCTTATTAATTTTAAAAGAAAATTCACTTCAGATTTTGATAATCTCCCAAAATACACAAGATTTCTGATCAGAGCCCTTTTGACTTGTTGAAAACCCCACCCTGTGATCACAGTACTTATCTGTGTTTGTCATCAGACAACAGTCTACTTACAGCTAGCAATGTGCATACCTGTAGTCAGATGGGGCTGTCCAAACACGATTGTCTTTGTGTCTTGATGGCAACTTTCATGTCAGAATTTGAACTCAAGTAAAGAAAAATACACCCACTCTTGCAGTTGTGTTTAACAGTTGTTGCACAACTTTTTTGTGTGAGTTAAAGCAACAAAAAAAGGTGACATCTCTGCCACAGCCTTCATTTTTGGCATATACATTTCAGTTTTGTGTTAGAGGGAAAATGCTGTCAGGCTGGTGTTATCAGTGGCCCTGACCACAATCACAGGAAGTGAGATAGGAAATGGATAATTCCAACAACTTCCCAATGTTTCCGGAGATTTAGAGTTAAAAGAAAAGCGGTCACAGCTCTCGCTGGAGTTTATGAAAAGAAAGTGTGTAGATGTGTAGTTCAGGGAAGGAGACTAACATTTAAAAAGATAATGGACTGTCTTGTATACAGTAAGTTGGCATGGCAATCAGTCTAAAAAGTTGCAAGAAAGAAAGGATAATATGAATCCTATTGCGCCTGTTTGAGTTGTGAATTGATAGTTAAATTCAGAAGATTAACTTTTTATTTTTCAATTTGGAATTATGTTTAGCAATATACTTAAGTAAAATATCCAACTATTTATCAGTTTTACAAAAGTCACAAACAGAGACCTTTCAACAAGTCAAAAGAAGTTATATTTTTAGTTCAGAGACCTTTGTCTGTAAGAGATTTAGCCACAAAGGCTGTCATTTCTTATTCTCTCACCTGGGTTAAATGAAGTCCCTCTGTCTGTCATGTGCTTGGTCCACCTTCAAACTCATGAGAATCCACAAACATACCTGTTAAAATCGAGAAAATTACATAACTCACCTGAATACTTGGAAAAAAATGAAACCAAACTGCATCAAGCATTAACAGACCCATTAAAAATGACCAGCTTCAAATCTGGCCAGTTCATGGATGATTCATTTGTCATCAGTTTCTAGTTAAGCCTAGTCTAGACTAGTCTAGTTCAGGTGGGGTGACTCCAATGCTGGAACTCTGACTAAAACTGAATGAATCCCAGCTGGGTGAGGCGATTTTAAAGGCTGAGTTTTGTAACTTAGATCATAGCTTTGATATTTTTAACACAAATTACAATGGCAGACTTGGGCGAAAGAGAAAGACAAAGAAGTGAGAAAAAAACATAGAAACAACAAAAGATAGATTCATATTTAACTGAATTAACTAAATGCTTAAAATCTAATGCTCATGGATAAACTTCTCCAGAAATGGCAGCTGTAACCCAAATGTGTTTTTCTCTGTCAAAACATAGGAGTTCTTTTCAACTTTGAAAAATTAAGGTTTTTTTTTGTTTCGAGAGGGTAGATTTTCTAGGCTTACAGACATTGTAAACATGAAAGGTACTGACTTGTTTTTCAGCTGAAGATTGCTTGCAGTTACATTTGAAAGTCTTGCTTCATAACAAATTATTTTTTGGGCTCAAAGTCACTAATTAACCCCCCGTTTTTTTTAGTGGTTAGCGCTCCTGCCTCACAGCAAGAAGGTTCCCGGTTCAAGTCCTGGCTCGGGGACCTTTCTGTGTGGAGTTTGCATGTTCTCCCCGTGCATGCGTGGGTTTTCTCCGGGTACTCCGGCTTCCTCCCACCGTCCAAAAACATGCTTCACAGGTTAATTGGTTACTCTAAATTGTCCCTAGGTGTGAATGTGAATGTTAGTGTGCATGGGTGTGTGATTGTGGCCCCTGTGACAGACTGGCGACCAGTCCAGGGGTGTACCCTGCCTTCGCCCATGAGTAGCCGGGTTAGGCTCCGGCAACCCAGTGACCCCGAAAGGGATAAAACGGATTGGAAAATGAATGAATGAATGAATGTTTCACAGTTTTCCACAAACACATTTAAAGATAGCCAGTGGTTGTACATCAAATAGTTTTAGTTCAAAAAGCAGAGCAGACAACAGAAGAAATATTTGAATACTTGGATATATTATAAAAAATGTTACCTTGTCATTTTCCTCACTGCAGAAAAATGATAAGCATTCCAATAACAACTGATGTTTCTAAATGAAAAAAACACTATAGTCATAACATTAGTGATTTTAATATTTTTAGCATTTCTACATCTTCCATTCCTACAAACTCAAAAAATATTCATGCTGTCAACATTCGTGCAGCATAAAATATGTGTGTGGTTCTAATCACAGTAGTAATGCCCAAGAATGAACCACATCAGCAATGTTCTGAAGTTCTGAATTTCCTTCAGACCCACATTTAAATGCAGTGGTTGCAGTGCTCAGGGAGACTGTTAAGAGTGCCACTGTTACTTTGCTGTTGTTTCACTCCCCCTCTCAAAACAGCATGGCTGTAATTACTGTCAGCCCAACTCATCCCACGCCTCAAGATGGCTTTGGTGAGTTTCTGTTTGTGTGTGTTCTTCCATGGTCAGCATTGGCTTACCAACTAGTTATTTTAGACTAACTCAGCACTGATGTAGAGACAGAGCTATGCACCTTCATTGACTTGAGCGCCAACAAATCCCATGCTTGATTGGTAAATATCAGAATGAAAGCAAGGAATTTAAGTTTAAAGGAAAGTTTGGCTTACTCAAAAGACTTTCAGGCTTGCTTTTGTTACCTGGTTTAGAGGGCGTAAACTAGCAATCCTTTTATAGTCTTCAAACAATCAGATGGAAAAACAGCATACTGGTGGTCTACATAAATACCAGAAATCTGATCCATGCTACTAGTTAAAGGTTGCACTAAGATTTTCCCCTGCCTTCCAGTACTTCAGCAAAATAAGCCAGTAAGTCCCAAATAAGTATTGTTGCTGTTTATTGTCCTTTTGCTTGCTACACGTTTCCCTTGTGCTCCCGTTCTTGCTTATATCTTATCCCTTAAAGCACGAGAAGCAGAAGTATCCACTATCCGGCTAAAATGTGGTGTTACTTTGTCTTGTTGGTCTATTCCTAAAGTACAGAGGTCTTAATTATGCTGAAGAAGTAGGATTCTCCCCATAATTCCCAATATGGAATTAAAACCAGATGTGTTTTAAGAAAAGCTTGGGCAGAAATGCATGACGTTTTGTTTGGTTGCTGGTTTTGCTGATGCGCTGTGTTGTGGTATAGAGGCACACCACGGAGATTATGCAGCTGGGATTACGGTGTGACTGTTAGGATGCCGCCGCACCCCCCCCAATGTCTCTGATTTGCAGTCATAGCAAACTAGTGGCCTTGGTGTGGCTAATATTATCGCCTGTTTTTATTATTTATTTTTCTACTAAGTATGCTTACAGAGAGGCTGTGTGACACAGAACAGTCCTAAAAACACTATCATCCATCATCATCTGCCTTGCTGAAGTACAAATGCAATTGATCAGGTTTGTGTCATTTGATGGTAATTGATGGGTACAAAATGTTTATAATAATCGACATCACTTGCTTTTGCTTTTTCAATAAAAACTGTACTAAACAAGTATAAATGCAAACAGGTTTAGACTGATATGTAACATGGGTGGTGAGAAGGGAAGGCTGGCCCTGTATGATTTTACATTTTTCAAGAAGATCCAAGCACTCCTACATCTTTGCAGTTCTCTCCAAAGATTAAATAAAGCTTAAAGAGGAGAGGATTAAAAAAATGGAGCAAAGGCGCCTTGGTAATATCCTTCAATCTCAATGCCCAGCACAGTTATTTCTGTGGACTTTCAAGTTGCGGTCTGCTATTCTGGATGCGGGCATATGTGCCATTGATGGGTTTGGGTTTTCAAATTGTACGCTTTACTGTATGCTAATCAGCTGCAATATGGCAAGCAGACAGCTCTGGTGCGGTTGAAGTTGGCCTATCTAACCTACACTCAGTTATTGCAAAGTTGCAATTGCACTGGGAGTAAGCGCTGCATATAATGTAAAAAAAAAGTCGCATAGCCCCTCTTCCTACTTCTACTTTGCATTTTCGTTGTTTCTGGGTTTAAGCAAAATCATATTATTCTGGAACTCAAGACTCTGGCTTCTTTTATTTTTATGTTTGTCAGCACTCTCTCTTTGATTGATATTACACTGCATCTGTTTGCTGTTTAAGATGAATGATAAAGCTCCAAAAGACCCTGAAATACTTCCTCTAACAGTTGAGTGTTTTCCATTTGAAAACATGTGGTGGGTGCCTGACTGGTTCTATTTCTATTTATCTTGAGGAAGACTAAAGGCACAGCGTCAATTCTTCAGTACTGTTTCAGTACTATTTGCACGTCCTTGGAATAACTCACACATATCCAGTATCATGGAGAGCAGTCGAGCACCCAGATAGACCAGAAAACAGGAAAGAGTACCGCCAGAAGAACTACCTCCAAATTCAAGTTTTTCTCACACAGCTGAGGCAGCTGAATCAGTGCAGAAGCATGTCTTTGTTAAGCTACTCTTCATCATAGTTTACTTTCATGGTTGAACAGAGATGGTCTGGCACTGTGTTGACATACTCTTACATCCTGCTAGTATTGCAAAATCAGCTGAAAGGTTTTTATTCGTAAGAACAGAATGGAAATCACTGTGATGTCTGATTTGAATTTGTATTGATTTGTTTCCAACAGGTCTGATTACAACGACTTCAAGGAGGCTTGACAGAGAACAACAAGATGAGCACATTCTAGAGGTAAACTATTTTAATATCAATAATCTTAAGAGAGTAGATCATTAATTCATGTGAAAGTCATTTACTAGGATGTAAAGTGAAATCTGTTGAATATCAACACATTCAGTTGTTTAGTTAAAAAAACTCAAATGTTAAACTAAAGAATAGTGGGATTTACGGTTTCTGAAGTTTGACATTTTCAGCTATCTTTGGCTGACTGCCATGGGCTGACAACTGAAAACTCTTTGTGTATTCCCGCATGATCCCTGGATGGAGTCAGTGAGAGAGTGGTTTAGAGGTCCTGTGGACTGATTCTTTGTTCTTCCTCATTGTTCCGTCTCATAGATGGCACAGGCTGAGGCAGGAAGCTGCTGTCAAACCAACAGGCCAATGTCTAAACTTGTGGGATTTAATTGAGCTCAGCTCTGCGTTCCTCTGATGTGTTTCTTCCTGCTTTACACCACAGGACCAACGTTGATAATAACTCTTTTAATAGTGTTTCCAGTGGTGACAGGAAGTGCATTGATTGCCTTTTAATTATTTTTACACAATTTGTAATCTTTGGGTGACAGTCAGTATTGATGTGTCTAGTGCCAAAGCTGGATATTTTGTATTCTGTATGAAGATTTTCATGGGTAATTCATGAAGAACTTTGAAGATAGAAATTCAAGCAAAAAACTGTTCTGCCATTTCTAAGGAAAACAATGTAAAAAAAAATTACATCTGGTTTGCTGTAAAGATGGAACAGTTTCCGAATGGCTTCAATCTCTCCAGACAGAAGCTAGAAATATATGTTTGTTTTTTAACATAGAATTAGTAGAATGCATTTATTATTTTGTCAAATTTGTGCCAAAAATACAACCTTTTGACTGAACTAAGTTAGTTGATCTGATCAACTGATGTTCCATTTGAGGCCATGGAAAATTCAAATGTCCTTATTTTTAGCTGCATGTACAGATTCCAGTCCAAAATACCTGCAAAATGTGCAATGCTTAAAATCACCCTGTTCCAAGTCAATAGGAAGTGATGTTTTCCATGCTGCCATGTGACCAGATTATTATTTAACTGGGTGCACATGCAAAATGATGTAGGACTGTAAAAACATGGTGTGTCTTTGTTAATGCAAACCATTTTACTAAGAGTTTCTGCAGAGGGTACAGTCGCTAAAGGTAATGAATCCAAGGCAACTGACCCTATGAGGTCCTCTTTTAAAGTCTCTTTTAATTGTGGAAACACTTAATCAGTTGGGTTGTGGAGCCTAAGGCTGAAAACAAATCAGAATTCATCTGCTTCTATTTAGTGTTCGAATGTGTAGTAGCGCAGTCATGTAAACAACAATTCACAGAACTGCAAGTGCCAATGGAGATCACATGAAGAGGTGTTTCCTTAAGACTTGATTCAGACACCAAAGAAATTATAGCATTCTTCGATTTAATTTGTCTTCCCTCTTTTTAACTGCTTCTCATCTTTAGTTGCCTAGTAATGAAAATGCCTGCGAGAAATTTGGGACATGTGGCTTGGCCCAGACTTTCTGTTTTTCTTAATACTGCTTCTTTAATCATTCCAACTAATGAAGCTCCGGCCTGTGAGCAACACACTAATTCAACAGGAAGCTCGTCTGGTTGCTCTTCACAGGGATTCACATTGATGAAGCAGAAGAGAGTCCTAAATTCTCCAGAAAGATAACTGAAATTTGTTACTCCAGCCTTTTTTTGGGGGAAAGAAACATGTAGGCCCATGTTGAACATGTGGAGCATTAAGGGTGAAGTCTATGTCAGTATTGTTTGCATCGAAAGCAAAGAAGAGGTGGAGGGAGCACAGAGGCCTTCAGCTTTTATGATGAGATGGATGGGGGGTTGGGAGTTGTCATGTGTTTGTGTGTGAAAGAGAGAGGCAGCTAAAAGCAGTGGGGGAATTTGAGAAAAGGCAAAGCTGAGTGTGTTGAGTGTGGGCTCTAGCGGCAGGATCAGAGGCCTTCGTTCGCAGAAGTGGGGGGTGGATAAATAGCAAAAGTGGGACATGCCAGGACATGCTGACTATTCAGGCCTGGGACTGTTGGGAAATGTTAAAGCTGAGGTGAATGGGCTGTTCACATCTGTTGCCCAGAGCCCAGTCTGGCCTATTTTACACGTATTAGATCATACCCGGTGCACTTTGTATGATTAATTGGTGAGTGCATAAAATGTAAAGAATCAACAATAAAACAAAATTGCATTTTCAGGATTATTAATATTCAAAAACAGAAATGCATTCTTAATATTTCAAGTGACATGAAGGAAGTTAAAGCAATTCTTGTAAAAAAAAAATCAAACATGAAACATTAAAGCCCACTCTGACTAAAAATTATGTGTTAAGTTAAGTTTTTTTTAACAAAATGTTGATTACAATGTCAACACCAATTCAAACAATGCCCTTAAACAAACCTTAAAACAAGGCAGCAGTTTCAAATTTTGTAATATTTTCTTTTTCAACCACTGAGATTTGTGTGCATTTGCATTACACAACATCTCATTATACATTTGTCTTAGAGGCAGTCTGTTACATTTAAGTATTTTGGTATGTCAGAATACAACAATGTATTTCTTTTATAGTAGCTGAGTAAAAAACATAAAGTTTACTTGAATAGACTATCAGTTTACAGTATTGAGGCTGTATGTAGGCAGTAACTCTTTTACCTTTGAAGAACCTTTTTTTTACTTTATACAAAAGAAAAGAGAGAGAAAGATCCCTAGACATGTATTAGGATCATGCAACTACTGTAAAACAAACCCAGCATTTGACCCTCCTAGATTTAGTTTTGTGAAACCTCTTTATAGAATCTTACAGTGTTGCTTCGCTATATCACAGTTTACCTTTCGTGGTCTTGTAGACTGTTTAGTCCAAATTTGTATACTGCTTTTTTTTTTTTTTAAATATCGCACTTGCTCTGCATCCTGGTTGGCTGGAGACCTTGTCAAACAATCTCCTTCCTACCGTGTCTCCTGTACACAAACCTGTTTCTTTCCAAGTTTACAATAATCTTTGATTGCAATCAGATGTTTGTTTTCATTCCATAATACTGGACTTATTTTTTCATAAAGGCTTGAGAGTTGCAACAAAAGAGAAAAGTAGAAACATGTTCACGTTTGTCTGAGCAAAGCGCATAAAATGTGTAGTGAGGAGTTTTACAGCCTTAAAACATCTGTAATATTATTTTATGGATTTGACCTATTGCAAGCTTTTTTTAGAACATAACCCCAGCATTAACGAGGAACCACTGTATATTGCATTTAAGTTACTTTCATTTTAATACCTAGAAAGAAGAAATATAGCAATATAGAGAGACATATTTACTTTAAAATAATTATCTTTAAAATACCTGCAGAAGTAAAATATAGCAACTCAGAGAGACAGAATTACTAAAATATATTTTACATGTACATATAGTGTAAAAAGACTTCTTTCAATGTAGTTTTTTATTTTGGTAAATTGAAAGCACAGGAAGTACAACTGAAGAACCAACACTAGCTTTTGCCTATTTAGTCTATAAAAAAAAATACAGGCTGTCTAGTGTGAACAAAAGGACCACAGATACCAAGAAATGCAAATATTAAAAAAATAATTCTTTTAATTAATTAGAATTGTGTCCTATAATTTGCCATATCTGTAAAAGAGATCAATTTAACTTACAAAAATCAAGCATCAATAAAGATCACCTGTTTACAATAAATTTGATGTTCATTGCTGTAAACTAACTAATATTCAGCCTTTTTGATCAAGCTGTCACCAAGTGTTTGTGTTGCAGGAAATTGCATCTTTATTTCTTTCCTTTTACAAAATTTTGTGCTTTTTGTTTACGTTCAAAAGTGGTCAAATTGACTGATATACGTGTCTTTGCTTCATGCACTAATTTAGACACAGCGCCACTCCACTGGTGGCTGTGTGCAACTGCAGTCACAAATGACTGAAAAGAGAGATCACGGCTTAGAAATACTTGGATCATGTGTTCTATTTAACGGTCTGAGCTGGTGGGCTAATAAATTTTCCAACGGTGGCCTCCATGAAATTCTCCATGCAGGAAAGAACCCTGGACTTGTAAGCTCTTATTCATCACTTCCTGCTTGTGTGAGTAGCAGTGGCAGCTGCAAACACAGAGAGAAGAGAGAAAAAAACGAAGCATTCCTTTGGTAGTGTAATTGAGTGTTGTTTCAAATGCTTTGTGCCCTGGACTTTGGACTGTTTGTTAGTGAAGTGCTCAGCAGATGGTTTTAAATGGCTGTGACATTTGTCGTAGCCTTCAATTGCGTTCTGCAGCTCAAAGATAGAAAAGCTTCCATTTCTGTCACTGCACAAATCACAGTCCTTGATAATCATTGTTGTGGCACTGGAAAATGCTTGTTTACTGAGGTCAGTCTGTGGTTCTTTGCTTTTGATTAAGCTTTTACAGACCGTGCATTCAGAAATCTTAAGTCTTGCTCATGTGTTAAATTGTGCCACAAATAAAAGAAAGTCGAGTGTCTGGAGTAATACCTTGAGTCTTCACTTAAATGAAGCTTTACAACCGATGCAGCTGCTTGACAATCATTTATACTGAGTACATCTGAGGTTAAACAAAAGACCCTTGCCTTTAAGTCTAGAGCTATAACTCAGAATAATTTCAGTTCACAGTTTTTTTCTCTGCAGGTCTTGACACTTTGCACCATTGTTTGTGCAGAGGAAGTTAGCAGAATGAGTCTATTTCTAACTATAACGCCAATTAAAATTAATTTCTGCTGGGGTGCTGCCTCTATGGCAGCCACATAAGTTAGTATTATTATGATTACATGCAAACAAGTTGCTACTTTTTTGAGCAATAAGTAAATATTAACTCTGTACTCTCATGTCCTTTTTGAACAAGTCCATACTTTACCTAAGTATAGTCCTTTTTTTTTAAATTTTGTCTATAAAAAAACAACAAAAGCATACTGTATGACTGGGTTGGCCAATTAAGCCAACTAGGAATGTCCAGATTTGGAAGCCACTCTCTGCTTGGTTGCATTTCTTTTTAAGATAAAAAAAAATGTCTTGCAGGAAAGACTTTGACCGTTGATCTCAAAGTAAAATTTCCTGCCATTTGTTTTTGCTACCAGCGAATTCTGTGAGAACATTTGAAAAGAAAACAAAAAGCATAAGGGTTCCTTTTACTACTTTATCCTTTTACCTCTGGGCATTTGGATCATGCATT
Source organism: Adrianichthys oophorus (assembly GCA_036245035.1). Classification (NCBI taxonomy): domain Eukaryota; kingdom Metazoa; phylum Chordata; class Actinopteri; order Beloniformes; family Adrianichthyidae; genus Adrianichthys; species Adrianichthys oophorus. The sequence continues at coordinate 6,490,777 of BSAI01000119.1, read as the reverse complement.
TTTAGCACACTTTCTTTATCTTTGCCAGTTTCCCAAAGCAGTTATATCTAATATTTTATGATGCTGGTGACATTACTGATGTTTATTTTTAAAGCTCTGCATAAAAAGTACATGAGATGCTTTTCATTCAGAGAGATCAAAAATGGGAAATCTCAAATTTACATGTTTTTGTTTTTTTTCCCCTCAACTATTTAAGTTGATGTATTTGTTGTTTCTCTTCAGGTCACTGTCACTGACCATGGCATTCCTCCCAAATCAACCACCGTAAGGGTCATCGTCCAAGTCCTTGATGAAAATGACAACAGGCCGTTGTTTTTGGAGAAGATCTACAAGATCCAAATCCCCGAGCGGGAGAAGCCCAACAAGGAAAGAGCCGTGAAGAGAGACCCAGTTTATCGGGTCATTGCATCAGACCGTGACAAGGGGCCCAATGCAGAGATCTCTTACAGCATCGAAAGCGGAGATGAACAAGGCAAATTTTTCATTGAACCCAAGACTGGCCTGGTGTCCTCCAAAAACTTCTTTTCAGCAAGACAATATGACATTCTCACAGTGAGTATCTAATCCTTGAGCTTGGCATAGTCTTGTGTCTGAGAGTCTCTTGGGGAGCAGTAAACTTTCAAAACAGGTAATTGTTTATTGTTTACTGCCTTATTCTCCACCTCTGTATGTAGACGTACAGGGGATTGTATTCCTAATTCTTGTGAAACAGTTTTAACCTGACCCCACATGCTGGTAAGTCTCTTAGAGGGCTGCACATGGAAGGAAGGAAACAAACCTCCATTGTGTTGTAATAGTTGTGTCACATTTTTACTTTGACTGGCTCTTTAAGGATTCTTGTGCTTGGGCTAAAGCAGCCAGTGATTGCATTGGTTGTCTACTAATCTATTACTATTTTTGAGATGTGGCAGATTCCATATTAGTTTTGTTTTTTTACTCTAAACACAAAGTACACAGGTGAAAATGTTCACCTTTGTCATGGGAGGGATAACCCATCAAAGTAAGGGTGGGGTCATCTGGACTCCACGGCACAAGGGCTCTGCTTGTTGGCCAAAACATCCAAATTTACACGAAGACCCTAATACAGTATACCGTTTTTTTTAAAAAATTTATTTCACCTTTTTAACACCAGAGTATTTCAAATAATTCAATAAAAATGTTTATACTATTAAATTGAACATGATAAAATATTTAAATATTAAAAGAAAAAATATGTTGCAAAAAGTCTCTTTGTTACTTTTTTTAATGCAACAAACTGAAATCTTCACTGAACCTTGAAGAACCCCACACAGAAAACATCTAGCCATCCAAAGTCTGTCAATGTAGAAATCTCAGGGTTTCGAAATACTTCCACAACTTTCCTTGGAAGGGCCCAAGAGAGCTGATTTGCTGGAGATTTTCACAAAAAACCATTCAGGGCAAAATTATTTCACCACACTGCAGAACACCAACTGTCATCCCCTCCTCTTTCAGATTAAAGCTGTCGACAACGGGCGGCCTCAGAAATCATCCACGTGCCGCCTGCACATCGAGTGGATTCCCAAACCCAAAGTGCTGGTTGATGCAGCTCCCCTGCGCTTTGAAGAGTCTCCCTTCACCTTTTCCGTTATGGAAAGTGATCCTGTGGCGCACATGGTTGGAGTTATTGCCACGGAATCCTCTGATGTTCCGGTGTGGTTTGAAATCACAGGTACTGCACCTTTTACATCTTAATTTGCTCATTATCTGCTTGATTGCTTTGTGTCACCGCTCTGCTTTGAAAGTAGAAGCACTTGTTAGAACTAACACAGTGTACGTGTGGGTTTTGGTTTATAATATGTACAATGCATTAGAAAAAACAAATTAGGAGATATTGTGTTTTCCTGCACAGTTCAGTAAAGCTTCTTTTGCTGGTTGATCAGACCATTTATCTTTAAAGTGTACCTCTAGTAAGGGAATCTGTTTGTCAGCAGTAGCTTGTCTGACTCTGTTATTAGTAAGATGTGCGTACTGGTTCCTTAATGACTGCGCGTAAATGCCATACTCTGGCTGTTTAATTTTCTAAATTCGCACAGCCAGGCTTGTGCGCAAGAAGTGCGCACTTATCACTTGAACAACACTAACGGGCTCCGTTTGCAGTGTGCAGGGTTTGGAGGGCTCAAAAAAACAAAAAATCGATATTACTTGCCTGGGTCTCAACTACTTCACCCTTACCTACCTTTACATATTGTTTCCGTGTTCACTACAATATGTAACCCGCTGCATCCCAGTGCAAAAAAAAAAGTTGCATGAACAGTTTTGCTCTCTGGCTCATGGAGCAGTCTATGATGACCCTGAGATTTCTTGAGGGACACCTGCGTACCCCATACAGGTTTGCCCATTTTTCACCTGCAAACAACCCGTATCCACCCATACGAGCATCAGTGACTAAGGCTTAAATTACATAAGCAGAAAAAGTCCAGTTTAGCTTATGGTGCAGCTATAAATTAAAAGCCATATTTAAACGTCCTCTGTATCTTACATTTTCTAGCTTCTATTATTTTCAGGTTAGAGCCTTCAGTGTAAACTGCAAGTATGTCCAGACATAGATAAAACTCTGGTGTGAACTTTTAATTTTGCCCCCCCAAAATATGAAACTTGGAGCCTTTGTTTAAACAAAGAACAGTGACATCTGATGGCCAGCTAAAGACATAAGAACCTCTTGAGTAGAAAGACTGAAGCACCGATACTGTTGCAAGACATTTAGCAGCAATAGAAGTTTGAGTATATTAGCAACACAATCCCAAGTGATTGTTCATCAAGAATGTTTTCCATCTCCCAATACTGTCATGCAAAACCTTAAACTTGTATTTAGTAAGACGCCATAGAAAAAGATTTAATAAAATAGGATGTTGATAGTAAAACAGAGGAGTCTAGCGAATAGCAGTTGGTAATCATGCATAACTCGACAATCAAGCCCCAGAGCTCAAAATATAGTTTTCCTTAGATGCAGTTTCTCTATAAGGAACTGTATTAAAGCCAGCTCAACAAAATAGCTGTCAGGCTAAGTTTCAGACGTGCTGCAAAAAATATTTGTTCTACAAATCACTTCAGACCATCTACTGAGTCATATCAAAACCTACTTTACTTATGCACTACACAAAGGAAATAAGCTGCGCTCAACAGGAGGAGTTTAGCTTTCCCAGATGTTCTGCTGGCGCAGAACATTACACAGGAGAGCTGGGCTTCTTATTGAGAATTTATGTTAGAAACTGTACTGCCTTGTTCACACTAACAAGGAGTTTTCTTGGAAAAAGATATCAGACAAATATATAACCAAAGAAAGTGTAATTAATTTCGCAATAAACTTGACTTAAAAATGTTTTTCTGACATTCTACTGTTGTAATCTCCATCTGTGCGTCTGTGAAGGTTCTTTTTGACCTTTAAAACATCCGGTCTTCAATTTTATTACTTTTTTTTATTGTTTTTTTTTTTTTTTTTAGAACTTTGGAGGGGGTTGATTTAACAGTTTACATATTTTTTCAAGTGAGATGCTAACTTTCTGAAAGTGTAATACAAGTTAGCTTTGACTGCAGTGTTTTCCCATCTTTTTTTAAAAATACAGATGATGCTTCATGTTTGCATGGGAAGATTTTAATCTGCCCATCTTAAAACTGCTTCCCTCATCTTTCTTTTCTTCCAGCCTGCTTTCTTCTAATCGACTTCTCACTGACAATTCTCTTTTTCTTGTCTTCCGCTCTTTCGCTGCTTTCACCTTTTCTACGGAATGTTCTGTTTGGTTGGATTGTTGCAAGACGGCGTAGAAGATTCTGAGATGTTTTCCATCCTTCAGATGGCTTGTGACCACAACTGTACAGCAGAAGGTAGCTGCTGTCTCCTGAAAGGCTGTTAAAAGAGACTTACTGACATTGTTGGTGCTGCCTGCTGGTTGTGGCTGACTTGTGCCGTGTTTGATGTTGTGCAATATTTTTTTCCCCTCTTTCATAACCACTTCTTTAACGTTGAGATTTTCCCTTTGCTTTCTGTATTTAAAGTGCCATTGTGTATTTGTTGTATGTACTTCTTAATCCCAAAAGTTTAGAATGTTTTTTTTTTTTTCAAAATAAAGAGTTCGACAACCTTTTGTATCTATACAATGTTATGCTAACATTTAATGCATGAAGTAGCTGATATGTAGGGAATGCTTATTAGGGTTGAAAATATATTTACCAACATAGTTGTTCATGTCTGCTATCAAGCAGAAAATTGATGTTTACATGTCCATCTCAGTGCCCCCATTTACTGTTTATATAACCTTGTGATGCACACACAACTATGTGATGATTTGTCTCTTATCTTTTGTCCTTTTCTGTTGTTTGCGCGAAAAACCAAACTTTGCAGGTGGTAATTACGACAGCCGCTTTGACGTCGGCAAGGCCAGCGGGACCCTGATCGTAGCACAGCCCCTGGACACTGAGCAAAAATCAAATTACAACCTGACAGTGGAGGCCACAGATGGGACACGAACTGTCAGCACTCAGGTAATTGAAACGCTAATGAAACGGTCAGAGGCTGATGAGCCGCTTGTCGTTGTTCTGTTTTTCTCATGCGAGGATAGCAGGAGTTAAGAGAAGGGTAATGAGTGACGCAGCAGGAAACTGTCCCGTTTGTTAGCATGTGTTGATACCGTGGTGATGTTACTGCTCACAGCTGGATAAATGGAGAAATTGGGATTGCTCATTTGAAACCCTTTATATGCATTTTTTTATGTGTCTTATATCTATATTGCCAGGTAATGATTTTCTTTTTCGTTTTTGTGGGACTCTATTCAACTGGGTCTGTAACTTTCCAACCATTTTTCTGGTTGGATGTACCACAGTAAATGTTTGAGAATTTAAGAGGAAGAGGAAGTTCCAAAGATACATCTATACTTTACGTAGGTTGGTAAACTGCTTACGTAAATAGAAATTTTTCTAGTTATCGTGTTGCTAACGAGCCTTACTGTAGTCTCATTTTGTTTGCTTAGCTGCCTGGTGCTAGCCAGTGAAAAGCTTTCCATTTAGAGTGAAGTTATTGTCCCTAAATTTTTTTTCACTTTTGCTGTCCCCCTTCAACTCCACTTTGTTTGTTTTTTTTTAGCCACAAACTCAAACTAGAACTTAAATAACTAATAAAGATGAAATAGTTGTTGCCGTGCTGTGACTGATACAAAAGCTTGAGTACCAACGATAAAATATTCAAGCATCCAAGCTGTCTTTATCTTTTCTTCTGCTTGTCATGCCTTGTCCATGAGATGCAGCATTCTTACGTGGTGTTTTAGGTCACGCCGAATAGCAACATTGGAAATGTTTTGTTCTTTGTCCTCAAAGCGGAGCATCAGAGAATTGTGGCTGCAAAAGAATCTATTTGTTGTCACCCAGTATGAATAAAGCCTTTCATCATCTGGCTGCTGTGCTCCATTGAGCCTTGGATGAAGCTCCGCCTTCACAAGCATTATTGGTGCTCATCCATGGAAGTGGCACGTCCTTCAGTTTGGTGCAGAACCTTACAAGCAGGCTCAAAGTTCCCCATTAGTGCTGATTCTGGACTGTTCCTTCTCTGCTCTCTTGGAAGCCTTGGCAACAGGGAGTTCCTTAAAAGCCTCTCAGCCCACAACATGCAGTGACATTATAGGTCAAATTAATCACATTTAAAGGTTAACCCACATAAAGGGTTACATTCTCTGTACTGCTTGTTTTTTAGCACAATTACACCTACAACCATGTTCTGAAAAGGAATTCTTTATAAAACAGCTTTTCAAACCAATGCACCATTGTCTGTACTAAAATTTTTGATGCACTTATTTAAAATATCTATTTCCACTTAGTCCATGACAATTTCTTATCATTTTTTAATAAAATATATTTTTAAAAATACCAAGAAACCTCTGCTGTACTGATTTTTTTCCCCACAATTTATCAAAGGAGCTCTTTTGATATCCACCTTTAATTTCAAAACTTCATCTTGCAGCTCAACCATTTCATTTTCAAATGACAAAAGGTAGTGACGATGACTTCGATGAGCTGTTCGATAATCATCCTCCGAAATAATCTCATTTCATTACCCGTCAGTTTCCAGTGTCATACAGAAATGGGTCAAAGAACCATCTCCTGCACGTCAGATTATGTTCACTGAGAGCCACAGGCTCCATTTCACTGCCCTTAGATTTTAAATATGCATGTGCATTTTATCTAAGCTCTAACTGAGCTGCTCTATTTCTGATGAACACATTCAATACAGTATACCCACTTGATTACTCCAGGTCAGCTTTTTCCTGTCAGGGGAAAGGGATTTACTGAGTTCAAATGCTGAAGAAATCATACTTTGTATTTTTTACAATTATAAATGTTTCCAGGGTGTAAAGCCCCTCACCACACACCGTATAAACCTTTCTCTGACGTGAATTTACATTTTCACATTTTTCTGTCTTGTTTTTACTCTCAAAGTTTAAACTTTTGCTGAGAAATAAGTCCAGTTTTAAAGAATGAAACCAAATATATTCTAGCAAAAATGTATGCAGTTTTGGCAAACTGAACGTATTCTATACAGGAGACACGGCACGGAGGAGATTGATTGACAAGGCCGACAGCCATGTTAAATTGTAAATTGTTCTCTCAGTTATCACTGAGGATAAATTCCCTAAATGACCCACAACAGTTGAAATCCACAAAGTAGGATTACAGATGTTTTAGGCTATAAACTTCCTCAATACACTCTTGTTTTAACTCTCAAAAGTTTAATGCTTCAAAGGAAAATAAGTCCAGTATTATAGAATGAAAATAAAGATCTGATCACAATCGAAGATGTATGTAACTGTCAAGCTGTGCATGGTGCCGCTCTGTACAGGAGATTTTGCACAGAAGAGATTGATTGAAAAGATCATCAGCCAATGAGGACGTAGAACATAATGCACTCTAAAAAAAGTGCTGAAAAAATCTGCGAGACTGCGAAAGGTGAACCGCGATATAGTAAGGGAACGCTGTAATAGATTTAAAGTGGTTTTAGCAATCTTGTGCTTTTTTACAGACAAAATCCCCTTTTCTCATCGTTAAATAAAATGATTACAGTGCAAAAAAATAACATTTAAATACATTTAATTCTTTTTTAGACTAAAAATAAATAATAATCACATTGGTTTAATCCAATTTAGTGCTTCTAATCAAGTTCACCTTTAAATTATCAGAGATAATAAAAGAATAAGTTTGACAAACAAGAGCAAAGTAAAGATATTTGGAAAAAGTTTCAACAACATGTTTGGACGTTGAAAAACACTATCACAACAACACTGTCAAACTGTGGAGAGGAGGGCCACCATCAGAGCTTATCCTGCAGCTGCAGAAAGTGAGCAGCTAACAGCTATTAAGTCAATCATCAACTCCTCTGTATATTAAAAAATATTCAGCATGCTGACATGAGGCCATCTGCCTCACAGCTAAAGCTCACCCAAGATTACACCACGAAGCAGGACGACACTCCACACTCTACGAATGTGAGGAATATTTAGGAAGTTATTTGGGGTAATCAACCATCCTTTGTCTTCGATTTTCAGAATCATGCGAATAGTTGGAGGCGTTGCATAAGCAGGGAGGCACACGCAAAGGGGTTTGCGGGGTTTTATATCAGGCACAAGCTGGTTTTCTTTGTAAACGCCATTTACTTAGAGAGATCGTACTGATATGTTGACTGTTAATTAGATCTACATGTGCACACACAGTGCGTCTCGTGAAAGCTGGAAGTTTGACTTATCTGTTCCTCAAATCAAAGTCATGTGGAGGCTGTGCTGCCAGACTGCCTGGCCTAGTTTCTCTCAGCAAGATTGTTTCCTTTCCTTTAGTCTCTTTTTGCTATCTAGCTTCCTTTGTATATCTTTCATCTTCCGCTCAGCTGTTTTAAAAAAAAAAAGTGGGTTTGTTGTCGAGAGGGAATATATTTCTGTTTGGTCATAGGAGGTTGAAAGCAAGCAGACTTGCACCTCTGTAGGTCGTGGTAATCCTGATTTGGGAACATGTGCTATTGGTTGGCACTAGTGACCTCCCTTTGCCCAGAACCTGCTTCTTGACATATGTGTGAGTGTGGGTGGGTGGCGCTTTCTCCTCACACAAAAAGCTCCCTCAGGCCTTGTTCCGGATATCACTTTTTTATTCTACATTTTCTTCTTCAAAATACTCCCCTTATCTTTTCACCCCGAAATAGTCCATGTTTTTAGATGACTGCAGATCCACAAGAGTGTCTTTAAAAGATCAACTGATTTAAAGAAAGTATGCATTCCAACTTAGGCATCTAATAGTCTGCAAACAATAAGCCAGCCTTGGCATGCAGCTCAGCCTTTCCTCTTCTTCAGCTCTATTACATCCTCTCTTGGCTGCTCAGAACCACCTCAAGCTGTTCAGCTCACAATCTGTTCCTGGTCTCCTGCTTGTCACGTTGCTTCACTCTTCATTACAATAAAACGCTCTATGTCTCACTTAAAGTTTTCAGTTTGGAAGTCGATAAATACAGATTTTTCAAAGCTGATTGTTGACTCTCAAACTCTTTTTTTCCTCCTCCCAGCCATGGGGTTTGGCTTATATAACCCGCTTCACTTGAAACCTTTAATTTGTGGTTCGTAAATGTGACCATTTCTTCAAACTTTCCATCCTTTTTTGGTCCCCCGCATCTTTCATTTTTTAATCTCAGCATCACAGCACCACCTTTTTTTTTGTTTCCTATGTCTCCATCTGTCATTCCTGTCAGTTTTTCAGTTCCAGCCTGGTTCCCTCTTTGCTTCTGTAAGGAAGCAAAGGAAGCTGTACAGAAAGAATACAGGGTTTTCCTCTACACCAGCATTTTCTCTCTGCTTTGTGATGTTTAGAGCTGAGGCTCTTTGAAGTGTTGTCCAGTCTCTTAGCAGAAGGAATGACAAGTTTGTGTGCATATGTAGGGTGTGGAGATGAATAGGCTTTTGTGACTTTCACAAAAGCGATGGGATTGGTACATTGTGGGTAGAGGTAAAAGCTACTAACCAGGTTCCATTCTCTCGGCCTCTTTGCAGCACTTATCAGTTCTTGTCACCTTTCTTGCTATTCACAATGTGTGTTATCTGACTCTGGCCACATTGAGACACATTTGAAACCCTTTTGGGTGGATGTGCATGAGGAGATTGTGAAAAGTTAGAAGCAAGCTGCAGATTTTATGTGAAAGCAGCACCTTAATGTAAAGAACACCCTTTTCCCCGTTTTTCAGAGTTTTTTTTTTGAGAGATGCTTTCTTTTATTGTAAACATATTCTGATTAGCGGTGTGACATGAGTTGTTCATGACACAAGAGATATGGCAGACACCCAGGAAAAGGCAAAGATAGACAGCATGCATCCCAGCAACCCTCCCTGCAAGATGACATCTGTGAGCCTCAGCAACGCTGCCAACATCACAGCACACAGCAGATTGTAACTGTTATCAGTCCTGTCAGGTTGGGCCTATATTTGTCTCCAAAACGTCACACATTGCTCAACAAACAGTATTATGACCACAACCCAAGTGGTCAGTTGTTTTGAGCACAGATCTAACAAATGCTGGTGAGCGGATACCTGGTCAAGGCTTTTGTGCCTTCAGTGGTCCCCTTTGAGGGATATAACCCCCTGGTGTCTGGCATGCAGGTGTCTAATCTGGCCTGATCCCTTTGTTCCCCATGTTTGGCAGCGACAGAAGCCTCTCTCTGGTATGGGAAACAAAGATGGCATTCCAGCAGCTCTTCATAATCCTCTGTCGGAAGTCCAGTAGACAAGTGGCTGGTGTTGATAAAACATGCTCCCTGAGGAATTTTATAGTTTTGGGGATGTTAAATTCGGGTTTATTGCATAAAGTAGAAAAAACATACTTTCAATATAAAATTCTGATAAATTCTTCATATCCTTAAAATAAATGCAAAAACATTTGAATAAGCCTCTGCTATTGTCTCTAAGCAAATAAACACACAGTTTAAACAAATAATAAATTAACCTTTTCTTCTCTTTTTTTAGGTCCTTATCCGCGTAATCGACACCAACAACCACAGGCCTGAGTTCTCCAATCAGGTTTATGTCGTCAAGATCCCTGAAGACGAGCCAGCTGGGACTGAGGTCATGCAGATCAGTGCCGTGGACAGAGATGAGAAGAACAAACTGACTTTCACACTCCTGAGCAGCACGGATCCCTTCAGCCTCAGGAAGTTCCGCCTGGACCCAGGAACGGGAACTTTATACACCACTGAGCCTTTGGATCATGAGACAATGCATCGTCACGTTCTTACTGTCATGGTATGAATCATTGACACACACAAAAGACTTTTTCTTTTCTATTAACACAAGTAGGTTTTTGCTTTTTTGGTCTGGTCTTCCAAACATTGATAGTTAAATTATGCCTCTTCTTATGTGAAAATGTTTATGTGTCATTTTGTGTCTGCTGTTTCTCGATCTAAATAAATATCCCGTTTCCAGGTTCGAGATCAAGACATTCCAGTAAAGCGGAATCTTGTGAGAGTTATTGTCAATGTGGACGACACCAACGACAACGCGCCCTGGTTTATAGGGACTCCTTACTCTGCCCATGTTTTTGAATCAGCAGCCATTGGCTCAGCTGTGCTTCAGGTCACTGCTCTTGACAAAGACACAGGGCAGAACGCAGAGGTTGTTTATAACATTGAATCAGGTAATTAACTGCTCAATGTCAAACTCAGTTGGCTTTTAATAGCAAAAGGCTTTAATAGAATAAAAAGGAAATCAAAATCATCTTGTTATAACATTTGATTTAAAACCTACAGAGTTCTATTTGCAATAAAACATAATAAGAAATTCATAATTTTGAAGACTTTGTATTGGTAAACATTGATAAAGTGGAATGACTGTAAATTCCTCTCAGTTTCACACCATTTTCTCTACATAAAAATCTCATGCTGCAATAAACATGCTGCATTTAATTTTTATTTCTAAATTTGCATATCTAATTTTCTTAACTTGTATTATTTAATTGTTTTCTCTTAAGAGATACAACTTGCATACTACAAAATCAAGGAATTATTCTCTTTTTACTCTTTCTGTGAAAAAATATGTAATTTTTTTTTTCTTGGCAGGAAATGTCGCAAACTGCTTCGCCATTGATTCTGTTCTTGGGACAGTAACAGTGGCAAAAGAACTGGATCGCAGCCGCAGGACCGCATTTGAGCTTGTCTTAAAAGCCACTGACAATGGAACGCCACCATTGTCTGCCACCACCACTGTAAACATTGCGGTGACAGTTTCTGACAATGCAGCTCCAAGATTTACCGAAAAGGAGTTTGCTGCAGAAATCAGTGAATCTGCCCATCCTGGAAGCTTTGTAAGCTCCATTACAGTAGTCAGCCTGTCTTCTGTTTTTTATCAAATAAGAGCTGGCAACATCAACAATGTATTTGATATCAACCCCAACTCAGGAGTGGTTGTAACGCGGCAAACTTTAGATTACGAGAGCAACTCTCAATACAGGCTTATAATACAGGGCACCAACATGGCCGGACTTGCCAGCAACACAACGCTTTTGATTCATCTAAAAGATGAAAACGACAACGCTCCAGTCTTTATCCAGAGGGAATTCAAGGGTGTAATCAGCGAGTCAGCCCCAGTCAACAGTGTTGTCCTAACCCATGAAAATAATCCCCTTGTTATTCATGCTTCTGATGCTGATTGTGACCAGAATGCCAGACTCATTTATCAGATTGTTGAACCTTTCGCTCATAACTATTTTACCATTGATTCAAGCACAGGAGCCATCAGAGTCACAACAACTTTGGATTACGAAGAGAGGAGTGTTTTTCACTTCACAGTTCAGGTGCACGATCTAGGAATGCCAAGGCTGTTTGCAGAGACAGCCGCCAACGTGACCATTAACGTAATTGACGTCAATGACTGCTCTCCCAGTTTCAGTCAAGAACTGTACGAGGCATTCGTCATTTTGCCAACATACAAAGGAGTAGAGGTAATTCAAGTCAACGCCACCGATTTAGACTCTGGGCCCAATTCTAAGCTTTTGTTCTCCATCTCTGAAGGAAATATTGGTGATAAATTTAAGATAGCACCAGTTACAGGCATTATCTCCATACAAAATGTTACACAGCTTAGGAGCAGATATGAATTAAAGATTAGAGTCTCTGATAGCAGATTTGCCACTGTTGCTAAAGTGAAGATCAGTGTCAAAGAAAATAAACAAAGCAAGATGAAATTCACCCAGGAGTCTTACAAAGTTTACATCAAGGAAAATTCCTCTGACAGGAAAACATTAGCTGTAATTGCTGCTGTGGGAAATCAAGTCAATGAGCCGTTGTTTTTTAGAATTCTGAACCCTGATAGCAGATTCCAAATCAGCCGGACATCTGGGGTTGTCTCAACTACGGGAATACCATTTGATCGCGAAGCACAGGACACGTACGACATTGTTGTTGAAGTTACAGGACAAGACAAACCTGAGGATGCAGCTCATGTTTTAGTTACTCTGACTGTGGAAGATGTCAATGACAACAGCCCTATGTTTGTTAACCTACCATATCATGCCCTGGTTCAAATAGATGCAGAGGAAGGCCAGCTTATTCGACAGGTCACCGCAGTGGACAAAGATGTGGGTTCAAATGCAGATATCCATTACTACCTCAAAGAACATCAGGAGAATTTTGAAATAACCCGGTCTGGTGAAATTCTGCTCAAAAAGGGGTTTGATAAAGATTCACTCAACAAAGATTTTGTCATAGTCGTTGTGGCACAGGATAATGGAGAAACACCTCTCTCAGCAGAAGTGGAGGTGCCAGTCAGAGTGGTGAACAAAGCAATGCCCATATTTGAGAGGCCTTTTTACAGTATTGAAATCCCTGAAAACATTCAGTTGCATTCCCCTGTTCTGCACGTCCAGGCAAATGATTCTGAAGGCCCTCGAATTGTATACACAATCTCTGAAGGAGATCCTTTCAAACAGTTCTCAATTGATTTCAACACAGGAGTCATTCATGTAATACAGCCATTGGACTTTGAAACTCATCCTGCCTATAAGTTAAATGTTAGAGCCACAGACTCTCTGACCGGAGCGCACTCTGATGTTTTTGTTGATATTATACTGGAAGATATCAATGACAATGCCCCTGTGTTCCTGTCAAGATCCTACTACGCTAACATATCTGAGGCATCTGTCATTGGTACATCCATTTTACAGGTGGAAGCTAAAGATTCTGACACGGGCAATAACCAAGAATTATTTTATCAACTGGTTGACGAAATGGGAAAGAGTTCCAATCATTTTATCATTGACCGCGACAAAGGAATTATCTTTTTAGCACAAGTTCTTGATCATGAAGACATGCAGCAGCACAAGTTGAGAGTCCATGTTGGGGATGGAGGAGTTCCCGCCCTTTCCAGTGAGGTCACTGTGACGATAGGTGTTACAGATCTAAATGACAATGCCCCTATGTTCACTGAATACATCTATAACACCACAGTTAGCGAACTAGCTCCACGTGGACACTTTGTCATCCAAGTCCAGGCATCTGATCCTGACAGTTCAGATTCGAAAAAGTTGGAGTTTGCAATCATATCTGGAAATGAAGAACAGAACTTTGCCATCAACAAGCAAACAGGAGCCATACTCATTTCAAACCACCGCCGCCCACATCTGCAACCCCTATACAATCTTAGTGTAACGGTATCGGATGGCGTATTCATAGGCTCAGCCCTTGTCATGGTAACAGTTGTTGGTGCCAACTTCCACAACCCCACCTTCTCTCAGACTGACTATTTAGTAGAACTTGTGGAAAATTCACCTGTGGGTACCCTTGTAGCAGAAGCACAGGCAGTAGATCCTGACGAGGGGATATATGGCCAAATAACATACGAGATTGTCAATGATTTTGCTAGGGACAAGTTCTCAATAACTGACAAAGGAGAGATTTTGACTCTTGAAAGCCTGGATCGTGAAAATACAGTTGAGAAAATCATTCCAATCTCCCTGGTTGCAAAAGATGGCGGAGGAAAAGTAGGCTTTTGTGTTATCAATGTTATTGTCACAGACGCCAATGACAATGCCCCACAGTTTAGAGCGGCAGAATACAAAGCAACCATTGCATCGGATGTCCCAAGAGGAACTTCTTTGCTTAAAATTGCAGCTTCAGACATAGATGAGGGCAGTAATGCTGACATTGAGTACTTTCTTGAAGCAGATGCTGAAAATGTGAGGGAAAATTTTGAAATTCACAGGACCTCAGGAGTTATTGTAACTAAGGAAAGTCTCATTGGTCTGGAAAATGAGCTGTATGCATTCTTTGTGAGGGCCAAAGACACTGGGAATCCATCCAAAGATTCAGTTGTCAGTGTTTACATCAGGATTGTCTCATCAGACACGCCAATTCCTAAATTTGTTGAGCCACACTATCTTTACACAGTTAGTGAGGACCTTCCCATTGGCACAGAGATAGCTCTGATTCAAGCTGAAGGTCATGAGGCACTGGTATACAGCCTTGTGAAAGGAAACACTCCAGAAAGCAATGAAGATGACGTGTTTGTTGTAGACCAAGAGAATGGAGCACTGAAGCTACAGAAGAGCCTTGACCATGAAATGACCAAATGGTATCAACTAACTTTGCTTGCCCAAGCAAAATATGAAAATTATGACATACTTGCATCTGTAAACGTAAACATCCAAGTGAAAGATGTCAACGACAACAAGCCAATCTTTGAGGCTGACCCCTACAAGGCTGTTACAGTTGAAAACCTTCCAACTGGGACTCAAGTTGTACAGGTCAGAGCCACTGACCTGGACTCCAGCACCAATGGTCATGTCATCTACAGCCTTGACCCCAAGCCGAACTCACAGGAAATATTTGAGCTGTTCACAATCAATAGTGAAACTGGATGGGTGACCACTTTGAAAGAGCTTGACCGTGAAAAAATGGACAAATACACAATTGCAGTCCTAGCCACAGACCAAGGGGACACAATTCAACATATTTCTGGCACCACAGTGGAGGTGACAGTAGCTGACATAAATGACAACCCACCGCGCTTCACTGCCGAAATCTACAAGGGAACAGTCAGTGAAGATGACCCTCCACCCAGTGGAGTGATTGCCATCCTCAGCACGACAGATGATGACTCAGAGGATTTTAATAAACAAGTGAACTACTTCATCACAGGTGGGTTTTTTCATTACTTTGTGGAAACAATTAGTAAGCCCAGATTTGTTCCTGTACCAAGTTACATAACAGATTTTGGAAAAAAAAAAAAAAAAAGCAACATCAATTGATGCCTCATCAGATAACACTTTTTCTGTCTTATAATCTCAGATGTTGTCCAAAATAGCAGAAACATTTTACCTAATAATTAATCTGCCTAATTGTTGCCAGGATGCCATTCTTGTCACGATTTTTGCATACATAATTTAAAGTTTTAATGTAAACTCAAGTGAAAGGGGGAACATTTATTTAAAAAATAAAATTAAACGCATTGGATTAAACCTAAAATATGAATCAAGCCAAGATACAAATTGCGTTAAAGACATTTTGTGACCTTTGTACCGGTAATTACTTCTTCAGTAAATCATCAGTTTAAATGCTACATCTTAATTTTTATAATTGTATTTTTTTATTTTTAAATTCTTGCACACTATAATAATTTGTTTGTATCACTGAATATACCTTAACGCCACATGGTTTCAAATAATAAGATACATTAAAAATGTTTATAAGGTAAAAGATTCTGAAAGGGTTTACCATTTAAGAATGTGGAAAATACAGTATTTGACAAATGCACGATTTTTAAATGTTTTACAAGATATGTTAGCTAAATAACATTAACAACATGGTAAAAACACGAACAGCAATATGACATCACCATACAATGTGTTCAGCACAGACATAGTTTGAGATACCTTTATATGAACTAAAAATATTCAGTTATTATTTGCACTATGTGCAAGAATTTAACACAAAACAATTCTAAATTTCCAATCAACAATTTGTACGCACTTTTAATAGTCTGGGTACTTGGGGAATGTAACCTAATTTGGAATTATAATTAAAAAAAATCTTTATATTAAAAGGATCATGATTGTATTCATGCACTTTGTTTCATAGGCTGAATGTTTGGTTTGATATTTCATTTAGAGTTTGCCCTGTCCAGCCAGAGGGGATATTTTAGAGAGTGGATCTTTGACTTTTTTCCCCCATGTTCTGATTTTTATTCCTTTTTTTTCCCCGTTTTTCAACAGGAGGAGATCCGCTTGGCCAATTTGCCATCGAACATGTTCAGAATGAATGGAAGGTTTCTGTCAGAAAACCTCTGGACCGAGAAGTGATGGACAATTACCTCCTCAATATTACTGCCAGTGATGGCATCTTCACAGCTAAAGCTGTTGTGGAGGTGAAGGTGCTAGATGCCAACGACAACGACCCAGTGTGTGAAAAGGTAAAGGCTACTTTTGTTGTCAATTTACATTTATCCGTCTTATTTTGGTTTTCTGCATTGCCTTTAATTTCACTCCCCTCCTATATTTTCTTTCTTGTTCCTCTTTGCCCTCCAGCTCCTCTACAGTGAAAGCGTCCCAGAGGATTCCCCGGCTGGAAGGCTCATCTTGCAGGTCTCCGCCACAGATGCTGACATCCGCTCAAATGCCCAAATCTCTTTTGAACTCCAGGGAGTTGGAGCAGAATTGTTCATCATTGACTCCGACACAGGTGCGTTCACACAGTCAATGTCATTTGCTCAAACGCTCTGCTGCCGGTGGAGCAAGAACCGTGCAACGCTTTAGCGTACAGCAGAAAAATTCCACCACAAATACAGTTTAAAAAAATGTTGACGTTTATTTTTATAGATCCATTTGTGGTTTTATTGAATATGTGTTAAGTGGTGTCATAAAACCCACAGAAGCAACCCAGCATGACAGCGGTTTTACATCCTACATAGAAACTGCTGCCTTTCGCTGAATGTTTTTGTGTTTTGTTGTGTGAACTGTCTGCCACAGAGGAGGATAAGGAGATTTTATTTAGGTATTATTTACCTGTTCAGTTTTGTTTTTTTAAAGAAGCCAGGAACATTTCCCTGCAGAGCCACAAAAAAATAAAATAAAATCTTGCGGTAGCGCTGAAGTACAGAGGTACACAGTTATGTTGAGTTAATGGCCATTATTTTTCTTGCCTGCAAATGATGTCCTCTGGGAGAGGCTGTAAATCAGACCGTCTACAAACTATCCAATCAAATCAACCAGTTTTTTTTAAAGTTCATACAAAATAAAAAAGATGAAAAGCCCAAACACAGAAAACCAGGAGAAAATAGCACCTCCACCGCACATCTGCTGTCACACAAACAACAAAATGAAGCAGCAACACTGTCCAGCTTTCTTCTGGCAACAAACGCCAACAAACGTGCTTCTGTTAGGGAGAGGAAGGATTTCCTTTTTTTAGTCAGACGAGTGGGAGTAATACTGATTAGGACGGCAGAGAGGCTCTGGAGTTTTCCACCAATGTTGTGGTTATGTTGGCTGCCTCACTTCCCAAGACACTTTGAAGATGCTTTTTGCTGCCAACTCTGATGTTTTCATTCATCAGTCCTCCCTCTCATTCCCCTTTCATACCTCTTCTTGTTCTTCAATTACTTATTCATCTCTCTCCCCTCTTGAAAGCAGCAAGTTGCTTTTTATTTAGTTGACAGATTGAGATTGAGAAAAAAAGGAGGTGCTACTGTAAATTCTTAATGGTGTGAAGTGTGCTCGATCTATTAAAACAACAGTAATTTATCAAATATACCGTAAAAAGTGCATCTTTGTATGTTTTTTGCCATTGTTTCAGGGGAACTGAAGACCTCACGGCCTCTGGACCGAGAGAAGCAGGAGGAACATCGGTTCAAAGTGCGGGCGGTGGATGGAGGAGGGCGCTACTGCGAGGCCAACATCCACATCACGGTGGAGGACGTCAACGACAACTCGCCGCAGTTTTCGTCGGACCCTTATACCATTACAGTCTTCGAAAACACAGAGACTGGGACATTTGTTGCAAAGCTGCAGGCGAGCGACGCAGACAGGGGTGAGAAAAGTTCTCTGTGAGCTCATCCTTTTAATGATGTGAACTCCAGCGGTAGACTCCGCCAACCATTAGCTGCTAGCGTGGGTTCTCTTTTTATTTTTAATTCAAAGTTGTTAATTCCTTTTAAGTATGATTAATATATTAAATATGTTAAAGCTTTTCCTTTGAAGAAAACCTCTTTAAATTCATAGTAAACTTGAGTCATTACCAAAGCTTAAAATTCAAAACTATAAGCATGCTGTGTGAAAACCTTAGGAAGGATGATTTTATTCCCTTTCCACATACCACAGGGACTGTACAGTTTATTAAATGAAACAGCATCGTCACACGTCTTCAGAATTATACATTTGTTAAAAATCGGTCACATGTTTACAGACTTTTGTTTTGGATCATGAAGAGGTTGAGATGGACTTAAAAAAAAAACCTGATTCTGTTTTTTTTACACTTTTTGCTGAGGCAAAACAAAAAAAAAAGTTAATTGTGAGACAATGCGTTCACAAATGCCTGCACATCGTCCACTGAATGCGATTAAGAGCCACCCACCGCATTACTCCTGGTCACAGTAAAGCGCGAGCGGCTGAACATTCTTCAGCATCTTCTGCATATTTATCTTGGCTCAGTGCTGACGCATCATGCACTTATCCTTCCACTGAGGGATTGCATTACACTAACAGGCAAGAGCGAAAGATAATACATGTGAAATTTTATGAATGATCAACTCCTTCAAATTAAAAGGTCCATTACCCTCTAATGAAATTCCCCTCCCTTTTCAGGCTAATTTTCTCAAAAGGGATTATTGCGATTTTCCATTTGCTGAGCTCAAGACCTCCAAGGCCACATATTTGTCTCCAGCATCTTTTCTGTTGAGCAATCGTTGCTAATCACTGAGAGGTTCACGCGTGGATATTTCTGCACTTTTACCGATATTGGACTGTTGAAAACTCTCTCCAGGTTCACCCCTGAGCTTAATCGAGCATCACACCCTAAGTCAAAGAATCATATCAGGTTTCTTGGTGCGTTTCTGCTCATACCCCACCTCCCCTCTTCCACACCATAATTCTCTATTTAGGGGCAATTCAACTGGACACCTAGTTCAATTTTCCACAGTCAGAGAGTTTTAGCTTATACCACCAATTGGGGACACCGGCACTTCCTCTTTTAAGGAAACTTCAAAACACAAATCTGAAGTGGTGAAAGAAAACCCTGAAAATTAAGCATCTCTGTAGCTATTTTTAAAAATTCTAATCTCTAGCATGTTCAATTGGACAATAACTACCATATTTACTGCAACCGGTGATAAGGCGCATCGTCAATAAATGGTCTATTTTTTGACTTTTGTAAAATATAAGGTGCATTATGCGAGACAAGAGTCAGAGTAAGCTACAGTAGTGTATTTACAATGCCTGCAACTGCTAATCCTGTTTGCAACATGTAAAAAACAAACCGCTAAAACAAATGGTTCTGTGATTATGCCAACTCCCAACCTTGTTAATAACAGGTAAAAAAAAGTCTGACAACCCTACACATTAGCCACGTTAGTGTATTTACTATAACACCCATTCCTGCATGAAACTCATTTAAAAAAAACCCAAAGTGCTGTGTACCTGTAATCCATCCCTTCAAGAGCATTAAACACAACCAAAATTAATCCATAAATAAAGTGCTCTGGATTATAAAGCGCACTGAAAAAAAAGAAGGATTTTAAGCGTTCCTTTTAGTTGTACTTGCTACACTGAGTGTAATTTGGGAGAACTTCGATGAGCATTTTACTCACGTGTGAGCTGGCACCATTCTGAAGTACTTTTCTTCCTTTCGATAAAAGCTTTATTCAAGTAAACATTGAGAATGCAAAAAATAGACATTGCTGCTTTGACCCAATTTCTCACTTACTCATCTGTCTTTGCAGCCAATCATGACATTTCCAAGTGTAACTTCCTACTAAGAGAAGAAAGCAAGCTTTATCTTCCGCATCGTCTGCATATTTCAGAGAGGAATCTTTTTTTTTTTTTGCACTCAGAACAAGGATGTCTGATTCTCACTTACAAAGCGGAGGTCCAGTTTAGTCTTCTGTTCCAATCTCTGAGAGGCAGAAGTTATCATTGAGGAATGACTGAACCAGACAGAGGCACCGACTGAGACTGGTGGCCTTTGATCTGTGATAAACTCCTAAATTCCTTCTCAGAACCTGCCGCATCCTTTATCGCATTTCAGAAAGCCAGTCCACCAGCCTGTAAAATCAAATTTACCTATTATTAAGATTAGCAGCTGACAGGATGTTTACTTTTGAAAGGAATGAATGAATTTCCTGTAAAATTGTGTCTGTAATGCTGGGCTACAGTAGCAGCCACTTATGGAAAAAGTATAAACTAAAGAAAAAAACATGTTCTTCTGGAGTTCACGTTTTTCCTGTTTCAGTTTAAAAAGGTTTAAATGCAAATTCAAAAACAAAATAATCCGTACCTCATATTAGATTTCTTCAGACTTCATCTTTTTTCAATAGTTAATTTATTATGAAATTGGGGAGCACAAAGCTGTAAAACAGATTCCAAAGAGGCCCTGGAATAGATGTTTGGAGCTGTTGTCTCCAAATTACCTTAAAAGTGGAAAATTAAAGTGTTGTTCTGTTATTCTGGTTATTCTGACCCGGTTGTCTTATTTTTTATTTTTTTTCATGATCATGAAAGTAATGAATAACCGAGACGTGCTGCCTCTGTCAAACATTAGCATCTTGGTAAAATGTTTTACAATAAAAACACTTTTTTGCTTTTTTTCTTTCATTCCAGGTCTTAACAGTGATATCCTCTACTCGCTGATAAACTCAGCGGATGGATACTTCTCAGTTGACGAGAACTCTGGTGTAATCAGTTTGGAGCGTCCGCTGGACCGCGAGGTTCAGTCAATGTATGAGCTTACAGCTCAAGCTATTGACCGGGGCTCCCCTCGTCTTTCCTCCCTCTGCACGGTCACGGTCTCTGTTCTGGACATCAACGATAACCCACCGGTGTTTGAACATCGCGAATACACAGCCACTGTGCCTGAGGACGTGGCT
Source organism: Adrianichthys oophorus (assembly GCA_036245035.1). Taxonomy (NCBI): domain Eukaryota; kingdom Metazoa; phylum Chordata; class Actinopteri; order Beloniformes; family Adrianichthyidae; genus Adrianichthys; species Adrianichthys oophorus. Next base: position 6,469,689 of record BSAI01000119.1, on the reverse strand, counting down.
GTTGGTGCGCAACTGCTCAGAGTGCAGGCAGCCAGCCGCGACAAAGAAGCTAACGCCGAAATCTCATACAGCATCATCAGCGGGAATGAACACGGCATGTTCAGTGTGGATTCACGCTCTGGTACGCAGTAGCTGATGTCAAGACACTTTTGAACCAACAGCATTTGCCCAAAGAGTGGTGCTGCAGTGGAATGCAAATGAACTCAAAGCCAAAATTATTGTGTTTGGGTCAAAATGGGCTTATTTTCAAGTTTAAGTATGTAAAAAGTACTATTTGCTTTTTTGTACTGAAACAAGACCTCATATAATCTTCAGAAACAGTTATATTATCTCAACAATATACATTTTTGTGCATTTTAAAGGCTGAGGAGAAATGACTGTGGAAAAGTAAAAAATGAAAACAGTGGTTCCATAGATATGAAAATATAAGTTATCTATAACAACATAATAACAACATATCTATTTAAAAAAAAAAGTATTTTCAGACTGAGGTAAATCATGGGTCAAATTTGACCCGCTAACACAAAAGATGAAGCTAGCTTTCTAGGACATTTAAAGGTTAAAAATAGCAAAAGAAAAATATAAATAAAAAAAATGATGAAAGTTTCTTCTATTTCTCTGTGTTCTTTTCTTCAGGTGACGTCTTTGTGATTGAACCACTGGACTTTGAAACCTCTCATGAATACTACATCACCATAGAGGCCACAGATGGTGGCTCTCCACCTCTCAGCGACATGGCTACCGTCAACATCAACCTGACCGACGTCAACGACAACCGACCCGTCTTCAGCCAGGGCGTCTATGCTGCTGTCATCAGCGAGGACATCGAGCTGGGAAAGACTGTACTGGCAGTAAGGATGCAAAGATCGTCTAAGAACACGCACATTAGAAAAGAACCCACAGTTATTGCAAAAAGCATCAGGCAGGGTTAAAACCCTTCTTTATTACGTCTTTAACTCTGTCCTGCTAAAAGTCTGGGTTCATTTCCCTTCTCACTCCGTTGTGTTTTCATTTCCTCGCTGCCTGTCACATCTCTGCCCATTATTCACTGAATACACTATCACATTGCTGCACCTGTGGCAAACCACCATCTGGTGCCTTAGCTAAATAAGGACTACTGTTCTTCATGCTCACTGCACTCTGTTAAGGTGCAATATCTGACACACATGCTCAAACACTAATTAAAATGCAGTCGCTGTTGTAAGCCTCCTGTCCAATAGAAAGCATTTGTAATCTCTTTTAAGTTCTATTTTCACATCCTCTTTTCCACCTTTATAGAGGCCCTATAATTCAAAATGATGGTAATATGTTCAAACTCCTCAACCCAAGTTTCTAGAGTAGTAGAAAGGTTTTTTTAGTTGCACCGATTTAAACAAAGAACGAACAAAAAAGCTTAAGAAGGTAAAGAGGGCGTGTTTGTCCATGCTTTTGGTGAGCAATAGCGTTTTGGGGGGAAGTGGACTTGAGCCCAGAACACTTAAGTGGGAGGCGTACAGATAAGAGCTGATGCTGTCATTAAGGAAATCTTCGTTAAGAGAAAGAGCAGCAACAGCAATAGTGTGGAAGTGCCATAAAAAAACAGTAATTCATTCTGAGGAAAGTCTGCAACCAGAGCAGGAAGCACAGAATAGTACTGAAAAATAGCACATATTATTAAAGTAATACATCTAAACAAAACCAAAGGGAGTCCCAGTTCACTCCAGAATAAAACTCAAGCTTACCCACAGCTGGTGTACATCTTTTATATGGTTATCGCTGGATTTTTTTTTTACAAGAAAAAGAAGAAAAAAATCTCATTCCTCAACCAGTGTCTTCATGATAAGGTTATTCAGTTTTAAGTTTAGAGAAATCATAATTTATAACATGTCCACTCCTGTAAGTTTTACTAAAATTCGCGATTTGTTTATAAATGATATATTTTTATTCTAAAAAAAAGATCTATTTTACAGCTGTATAAAAAAATAGAAAAAAAGCAAAAAAAATCCAAACTGATATGCAAATGTCTAAGTTTATTGTTGTAACTGCTGAAAAAGATACGAGGAAAGAAAAGCTAGCTTTTTTTTTCTTAAAACTTGAGTTAGTTTGTGGAGCTGTGTGTGCGTGTTTTATCAATCAAACATGTGATTTGGCTTGTGCTAAAACTGTAACAGCTCCCTGGACACTGCTGCAACAGAAACACACGAGCCCTCCATAAATATTTACCACTGCCAGGAAATGATGTGTTTATTCCCCTGATCACACTTAGATTAGAAAATAAAGAATATATTTTATTATTTTTTTGAGCCCACCCTTTCCCCATTGATTGATGATCAGCTGATCGCCATTTTCTGTGTTTGACCCAAAGGTTATGGCGGAGGATTTTGACGGACCTTCCTATGATCATGTTCAGTATGCCATCGTGGACGGTAACCAAGGCAGCCCTTTCACCATTGATCCACTCCGAGGGGAGCTCAAAGTAGCTCGCCAGCTGGACCGAGAGCGAGTAAGAGAAACAGTGCTGACTGTACACATACAGCGGAAAGAGCAGATTGCTTTCTGTGCACCAAATCAGTCATGCCAGATCTAAGAGGGGGAAACTTGTCCATTGATCCCTGCTGTGTTAGTGCCTAATAAAAGGATCTGCCTATGTATAGTCTAATAACAGGTTTTTTTTTTTTTGCTCCACAGACCTCTGGGTACACTCTGACGGTGGTCGCCTCAGACAATGGGGTGCCCCCTCTCTCCAGCAGTGCAACGATCAACATTGACATCTCAGACATCAATGATAATCCTCCCCTCTTCTCCCAGGCCAACTACAGCCTCATCATCCAGGTGAGGTGATGGTGGTGGGGGCGTGGGGGAAGGAGGGGTCACGGCAGATAACTGATCTGAGAGAATAAGAAAAGATTGAGGAGAGAAAAAACAGAGGAGGGTGTGCAGGAGGCTTTGCTGTGGACAGAGAGAGATTAACGGAGAGAAATAATGGGAGGCTGTGCGCCTGGAATATCAAGAAGCAAGGAGGAGGTTGAAGCAAGAACAGAGGTTGAACGAGGGGGGAAACAGGGGGTGTTGAAAGACAGAGGTTGCATCTTAAGTATAAGAATTTAGATTAGGGATGGAAAGCAGAGGAGCGCTGGAGAACCGACTTTCAAGGACTAAATTAAGGAGAAAAAAAGGCACCTCATCTGTATTCTGGTTGAAAGAAAAGAAAGGAAAAATATTTCAGAGGTTAAGGCATGGGGGAGATGCACGCTGTTGTCTTATTTGAAGTTTCAACATCTGACATTGCTATTGTTTTAAGAGAGAAGGAGATAACTTTGCTGCTTTTCTTTCTGGTTTATAGGAGAATCGGCCAAAAGGAACAAGCGTTTTACAGCTCACTGTGAGCGATCAAGACGCCTCGCACAACGGCCCGCCGTTTACCTTCACCATTGTGAATGGGAACGAGGGCAGCGCTTTCCTCATCAATCAGCAGGGCGCTCTCGTGACTGTGGGTGCGCTAAAAAGGAAAGCTAAAGACAACTACCTGCTCCATGCACAGGTGAGTCACAAATTGGAGATTAAAAAAAGGCAAGAATACACTGATTTAACCATCATGCCACAGAGCTCCTTTCTCCTTCCCTGCCATGCTCTGTTCATGTGGCCAGCACTCATCCCTGAAACATTCATGTGTTATTCTAAAAACAGCTCGTAACCTTGCAAGCTACTTCATATGAGAGCTGGAGCTGAAGTAGGCACACAGTCAGTTTGGTTTGATTTGGCTGCTTCACCTCAGAAGAAGGAACAGAGAGAAAGCATGTGGGCAGATGGGACATGAAATGTTAAGTGTGTTGTTGTTTTCCACTGAGATCCACTTTCAGATTGAGTCATCTTCCATTTTTTTGCCTGTTGAACCCATGCCCGCTCCTATGAAAGTGTTAAAATGTTTGATCTTGTAAATGTTTGATTTGCTTGATTAGCCAGTACATCTGCCATATGTGAGGGAAGGACGCACAGCAAGGCCTTGACTGCCCTCTGCTGTTCAGAAGCGGTAACGGCTGTGCATCCTCTCATCTTTTCAGGTGTCCGACAGCGGCAAGCCTCAGCTCTCCTCCACTGCTTTTATCAGCATCCATGTGATTGAGGAGAGCATCTACCCTCCAGCAGTGCTTCCGTTGGACATTTTTGTTTCGACCTCTGGTGATGAGTACCCCGGAGGCGTTTTGGGGAAGATCCACGCCACCGACCAAGACATCTATGACACTCTAACCTATAGTCTGGCCTCCTCGGTGGCCTCATCTGCAGATCAGGGCCGAGCTTTGTTCTCAGTGTCAGCCTCTGATGGGAAGGTTATTGCTGTGCAGCCTCTCGATGTGGGTCACTACTCTCTCAATGTGACGGTGACCGATGGACGCTTCACAACGCCTGCTGATGTGACAGTGCACGTTCGCCAAGTCGCCGCCCAGGCACTGGAAAATTCAATCGCTGTGCGCTTCGCAAACATCGCCCCAGAAGAGTTTATCGGGGATTACTGGAGAAACTTCCAGCGAGCACTGAGAAACATCGCCGGAGTGAGAAGGAGTGATGTGCAGCTAGTGAGTCTGCAGCCTTCAGACCAGGGAGATCTGGACATCCTGCTGACACTGGAGAGATCTGGCAGCCCGTACCAATCCCAGGAGGTGAGGGTGGACACAGTTTGCTTAGTTTAACTTCTTAATATTTGCTTTTTTCAATCAAAACTCCTCTTAAACTGAACCGAGCTAAACGAAACCAATATGTTTTTTTGCAAACAAATACTCTTAATTAGTTTTAGTGTATTTTCTCTTGGCTAAGCAGAACACTCAATTAGCCACTAATCTGCTTTGTTGACTTATTCATTCTCCAATTTTCCTCAGGTTGTTTTCCGAAAATTTAACTCCTCTGCAGCTGTGATCGAGGAAATGACTGGTGCTCGCATCGTGCGGGTCGTCCAGAAGCTGTGTGAGGGTCTGGACTGTCCGTTGCAATTCTGCGACGAGGTGGTCTCCCTAGACAAGACGGTTATGTCCACTTATAGCACAGCCCGCCTCAGCTTCGTCACACCGCGACACCAGAGAACCGCCACCTGCCAGTGTGACGGTACAAAGATCACAGCTCTGACGGCATTGAGTGTATTTTAAAGTTCCCTCTTCTCACTTGAGGCTTCTGGCTGTTTAGGTGGGAAATGTCCCGTGTTGAACAACCTGTGTGAGAACAACCCATGTCCTGAGGGAATGCAGTGCATCGCAGATCCCAGAGATCCTGTTTACAACTGTGTGTGTCCGGAAGGCAAAAAGGGCAAATGCTCTGGTATGCTCTTCATACGTATGCTGGTCTCCTAATTTAAAGCCCTGCTTTCCTTCACTCCTTTAAATGCATCGCTTCCTCAGCAGACGGACACGCTCTAAGCTTCAGCGGAAGCAGTTATGTGAAGTACCGCCTGATGGAAAACGAGAACAAGGAGCTGATGAAACTGTCGCTAAAGCTCAGGACCTTCTCCAGTCACGCCACTGTCATGTATGCAAAAGGGACAGACTACAGCATCCTTGAGGTGTGTACTGAACTACTCAGCACTACAAGTACCTTACTTTAGCCAGTTCTACCACCAATCATGTCCACATCAGCAGGGCTTAAGCTGAATACACACCAGGCATTTGGTGCGCATACTAGAACGTGTGTTCACACTGGACAAGCAGAGAGGGGCTTCTTCTTTCTTCTTCTACTACTGTTTACTAGCACATGTCCACCACCTACACTTGAAAGAGGCTTGGTGCGAAATGTTGAAGCAAGGCAAATCTTGCGATTTGGGTAAAAAACAGAAACATTTTGGTTCATTGTAGCATCCAAAGGCGGATAAGGATTACCATCATGTAAATGGAGAGTTGCCCTGGTTTATCTTTATTTGAAAAACAAACGCAGATGTTATCAAGCTCATCGCCATGTCAGGGTTCACTAGATAAGCCTAATGCTTCCATCACTACCAAATTTGAGTCCCTGATTGGTCAAAGTTTGACCTTGTTTAACTGGCAACAAACATTTAATGGCCGTGCGTTTTGTACATAGTGCCCGAAAACAGTTGTAAAACTTTGCATAGCAACACGTTATTGCAAGTTTGGAACAAAACGCGCTTTGGCGCGCGTTCACATCGACTTTTCATTGGAAATGACTGCTTGAACGTGCGTTGCTGAGGGCGGTGTGAATGTAGTTTGAGACTACAACCGATCCCCCAACCTTAAGACTACATCTTAACCCACTGCGTAGTGTTCAAAAAGCCTTTCAAATGTCTCTTTACATGAGAGCTTGAGAAAATGTGGTGCTGAGAATATAAATGCAGAAAAGCTGGAAACCAAACTTTCCAGATATTCCTTTTCCAGTTTCGTCTTGAACAGACTCATGTCCACCTCTGATTACCAGCCTCCCAAGTCAGACTGGAATATTGACTTGCTGTTTAAACTAAAGGTTAAGCTGTTTCCTGTAAAACTATGGTTACTGCATTTACTAACAGACTAGTTAGTGAAGGTTACCTCTGTCTTTTCCATTTATGTTCCATCCATCCATCCATTTTCTTCCGCTTATCCGGGACCGGGTCTCGGGGGCAGCAGTCTAAGTAAAGATGCCCAGACTTCCCGCTCCCCAGCCACTTCCTCCAGCTCCTCTGGGGGGACCCCGAGTCGTTCCCAGGCCAGCCGAGAGACGTAGTCTCTCCAGCGTGTCCTGGGTCTTCCCCGGGGCCTCCTCCCAGTGGGACACGCCCAGAACACCTCCCTAGGGAGGCGTCCAGGGGGCATCCGAACTAAATGCCCGAGCCACCTCAACTGGCTCCTCTCGATTTGGAGGAGAAGCGGCTCTACTCCGAGCTCCTCCCGGGTAACCGAGCTTCTCACCCTATCTCTAAGTGAGCGCCCAGCCACCCTACGGAGGAAGCTCATTTCAGCCGCCTGGATCCGGGACCTCGTTCTTTCGGTCATGACCCAGAGCTCATGACCATAGGTGAGTATTGGGGCGTAGATCGACCGGTAAATTGAGAGCCTTGCTTTCTGGCTTAGCTCTCTCTTCACCACGACGGACCGGTACAGCGACCGCATAACGGTGGACGCAGCACCAATCCGCCTGTCGATCTCACGCTCCGATCTTCCCTCACTCGTGAACAAGACCCCAAGATACTTAAACTCCTCCACTTGGGGAAGGAGCACTCCACCCACCCAGAGAGGGCAAACTACCTTTCTCCGGTCGAGAACCATGGCCTCAGACTTAGCGGTGCTGACCCTCATCCCAGCCGCTTCACACTTGGCTGCAAACCGTTCCAATGCATGCTGGAGGTCCTGGTTCGATGAAGCCAACAGGACAACATCATCTGCAAAGAGCAGAGAGGAAATCCTGTGGTTCCCGAACCAGACCCCCTCCGGACCCTGGCTGCACCTAGAAATTCTGTCCATAAAAACTATGAAAAGAACCGGTGACAAAGGGCAGCCCTGCCGGAGTCCAACATGCACTGGGAACAGGTCTGACTTACTGCCAGCTATGCGGACCATGCTCCTGCTCTGGTCATACAGAGACCGGACAGCCCTGAGTAAGGCTCCCCGGACCCCATACTCCCAAAGTACCCTCCACAGGACACCACGGGGCACACGGTCGAACGCCTTCTCCAAATCCACAAAACGCATGTGGACAGGATGAGCGAACTCCCACGAACCCTCCAGCACCCTGGACAGGGTGTAGAGCTGATCCACAGTTCCACGACCAGGGCGGAAACCGCATTGTTGTTCTTGGATCTGAGGTTCGACTATCGGCCGGACTCTCCTCTCCAGTACCCTGGCATAGACTTTCCCAGGGAGGCTGAGGAGTGTGATTCCCCGGTAGTTGGAACACACCCTCCGGTCCCCCTTCTTGAAAAGGGGAACCACCACCCCTGTCTGCCAGTCCAGTGGTACTGTTCCTGACTGCCACGCGATGCTGCAGAGACGCGTTAACCAAGACACTCCCACAGCATCCAGAGACTTGAGGTACTCAGGGCGGACCTCATCCACTCCCGGTGCCTTGCCACAGAGGAGCTTGTTAACTACCTCTGTGACTTCAGCTTGGGTAATGGACAGCCCCACCCCAAGGCTCTCAGCCTCTGCTTCCTCAAGAGAAGGCGTGTCAGCAGGATTGAGGAGATCCTCAAAGTATTCCTTCCACCGCCCGACAATGTCCCCAGTCGAAGTCAGCAGCTCCCCACCTGCACTGAAAATGGTGCCTGCAGAAAACTGCTTCCCCTTTCTGAGGCGCCGGACGGTTTGCCAGAACCTCTTCGAGGCCAACCGATAGTCCTTCTCCATGGCCTCACCGAACTCCTCCCAGGACCGAGTTTTTGCCTCTACTACAGCCTGAGCTGCAGCTCGCTTAGACTGCCGATACCTGTCAGCTGCTTCTGGAGTCCCACAAGCCATCCAGACCTGATAGGACTCCTTCTTCAGCTTGACGGCATCCCTTACTTCCGGTGTCCACCAACGGGTTCGGGGGTTGCCGCCTTTAAACTAAAGGTTAAGCTGTTTCCTGTAAAACTATGGTTACTGCATTTACTAACATACTAGTTAGTGAAGGTCACCTCTGTCTTTTCCATTTATGTTGTGATTTGAAATACTCACTCACTATAGTTTACTCCTCTTTTAAACTATATTTTAACAAGGTGCAGTGGTAATTTTCTAAATTTGTTTACTGTCTGTGTTTTGTTTATGTGGAGTAGATAGTGAACGGCCGCCTGCAGTACAAGTTTGACTGCGGCAGCGGGCCTGGCCTGGTGTCAGTCCACAGTGCGCAAGTGAATGACGGCGAGTGGCATTCCGTTACGCTGGAGGTGGACGGAAACTACGCCACACTGGTGCTGGACCGGGTGCACGCCGCCTCTGGCACTGCTCCGGGCAACCTTCGCACCCTCAACCTTGATAACATAATTTACTTTGGCGGCCATGTGCGGCAGCACTCCACGCCGCGTCTCGGGCGCAGCCTGCCAGTCACCAACGGGCTTCGCGGCTGCATCGAGGCCATCACGCTGAACAACCAGGAGCTTCCTCTGAACACCAGGGCTCAGCGGGGCCACGCTGTCTTGGAGGACATAGTGGATGTGGCTCCAGGCTGTGCACTCCCACCAGCTGAGAGTTGCTCCAGCAACCCATGCACCAATGGAGGGAGCTGCATATCACTGCCTAACGGAGGTACGCACTTTCTTCATTATTCCCTACAGTTTGTTTCCAGGTTTCCCTGATAATCAATGTTTTGTTTGAATTCCAAAGGTTATTTCTGCAAGTGTCCTGCCTCCTTCATGGGCTCACACTGTGAGATTGCCATAAGTCCTTGCGCCTCCAACCCCTGCCTGTATGGAGGCACCTGTGTACCTCGGGCAGGTGACTTTTACTGTCAGTGCAGAGGACAGTACTCTGGACAGAGGTATTGCAACGACCTACTTCAAATCACAGCCAGAAAAAAATGTTTTAGAGGCTTTTACATTAGTAAAAAATAATATTTGTTTTCAAGTTTTCTTTTTTTTAATATATATTGCACATTTTGAACTTAAAATTGTCTGATTGAGTCATCGTCTGATGTCTGCAGATGTCAGTTGGGGCCGTACTGTAAAGACAACCCCTGTAAAAACAGTGGCAAGTGCATCGACAGCCTGGATGGTCCGGTGTGTGAGTGTGAAGCCGGCTTCCAGGGAGAAAGGTGAGCTAAATTCATTCATCTTAGTCAGATGTATGTGTAGTCAGCTTTTTGTGCTCCAACTCACCTTAATGGCTTTGAAAATGTCTTCCAGATGCCTGAGTGATGTTGATGAATGCATCAAGAACCCCTGCACCAATGGAGGCCTCTGCCAGAACACATACGGCTCTTTCAAATGCAACTGCTCTCTGGGTTTCACTGGGATGACGTGTGAACTCCACGCAGAAGTCCAAAATGAATTCATCTCTAGCTCCTGGAATATCGGCTTGGAGGAGGTGATCGGTATCGTGGTGTTTGTGTCCAGCATCTTCATATTGGTCCTCCTCTTTGTCATTATCCGCAAAAAGGCCTGTCGTAACAAATCAAAGACAGACAGTGACGACAAGCATTCCGGGGACTCCAGCATGCCTCACTCCTTTCTTCAGAGACCCTACTTTGACTCCAAAATGCACAAGAACATCTACTCAGACGTCCCTCCTCAGGTGCCCGTGCGCCCCATCTCCTACACTCCCAGCATTCCAAGCGACTCGCGCAACAACCTGGACAGAAACTCATTCGAAGGGTCCACCATCCCAGAGCACCCAGAATTCACCACATTCAATCCAGACTCTGTGCACGGACATCGCAAGACTGTAGCTGTGTGCAGCGTGGCGCCCAACCTTCCCCCTCCACCTCCCTCCAACTCCGTCTCAGACACCGACTCCATCCAGAAACCGAACTGGGACTATGATTATGACAGTAAGTCTTTTTGTAGGTGCCATCACTTCCTGGAAGCAGGTTTGGAGCTAAAGCGACATTCTACAGGCAACATTTGGCTAAGTTAATTTCCAGAGATGGTTGTTGTTTTAAAAAGAATGTTTCAGAGTCTACTCAATTTTTATGTTTTTGCAAAAAGGTTTCCTTTTGTCGGCTTAAAGACCCACTCCAGTCATCTTTTGATCTACTTTCAAAGTGTTCCCAGTGGCCTTTCAATTAAGATTATGCTGTTTTTAAGCCAAAAGAATTTTAAAAAATGGTGTCATTTCTAGGATATAGTTCCTGCAGAGCAGCAGTAGTTCATTAGAAAATTGCCACCGAGTTGTGGGCGGGGCTATTGGCATTCCCCTCTGCTGAGAGCTCTCTGTTTACACTCTCTGGCCATCTTACAGCCCCTCACACCTCCAACCTAACATTACCTGTGCTACTAAAATGGCGAGCAATATTGGAGCTTTCCAGCCGTACATTTTCTCCGTAGCAACTACAATCCTTTTCAAACTGCAGTTTTCTTGTCTGCTCCTTATTTACAATAATTTTGAACAAAGAAATACTTAGAAGCGCTTTTTTTAAGCCTAATTGTCTTAATACGTATCCTTCCTCATCAGAAAATTGTTCCAGTAAAATAATAAAAACACCAAAAACACAATTTTCATTGGAGTGGGTCTTAAAAATAGTTTATTCAATTTGTTACTATCAGCTTACATTTACTTTGTAAATTTCCTTGAACAGCAAACATTTATCATTCTGAACTTGGCTCCTATCATCCTACCTGTCAATTTCAATGTAAGTTTAAGTGCTAAAGTTGTTTCTTTCTAGCTAAAGTGGTGGACTTGGACTCCTGCCCGACCAAGAAACCTGTGGAGGACAGCGCCTGTCCACCCTACAACACCAGAGGCAGCATGTCTGAGGTCCACTCCCTCAGCTCCTTCCAGTCTGAGTCCTGTGACGACAACGGTATGCAGCACTTTGTCCCATTCCGTCTTTCAAAAATCTGTTCAGAACTGTTTATCCTGAGTGTGAGCCGTGTTCTGTTTTTTCTCTCTTGTTGATATTATTGATCTAACTTTGAATGGATGAGCCAGACGTGGCTTTGGGGTCATGTGTCTTTTCTCTTTCTCTTTGCTGCGGGGCCTCAGCTCCTATCTGGATAAAATCAGTCCACCGAACCAGAACAAGGTTTTAAATTGTGGTTCTTGCTTGTAAGTCTTCAGTCACTGCAGGTACAGATTGGAGGAATCACTAAAGCCTGTGTAATTCTCCAGGAATCATGTTTAAAAAAAGAACTAAACGCTTGATTTTTATTCTTCAAAGTCTGTAGGAGCTTCACTTCAAAAGGACGTTTGATGACTTTCTCAAACAGCAGTTTACTCTGCTTTGGAATCGCTCACCACTTCATTTACGTTGGCATTTTAAATCACTTTTCTCTTTGTTCTTCTTTGTTGTTGTTGTTTTTTTTTTTTTACTTGTAGCTTCAAGCAGATGCTTAAAGCATGCATCAAGGAACATTTCATAAGGGTATTTGTTTTACCTCTTTATCCATCACGTTTATTTACCTGCATCCATTGCAAAGACTGTCATCAAAGTCATCAAACCTCCCCGTACATGTGCAGTAACTGGAACGAGTCCTACAAATCGTGTAAAAATGAATTTCAAACAACACTGGTTGTAGTTTCCCAGCTCGCACAGGCTTCGCCTTGTGTGCCGGCTCGGAACCGCGCTCAGATCTCTGGGGAATTTCACAGATTCTTCCATCTGTCCTGTCAGTAGCACCCTCCAGTTTCCCCCAGTATGTTGTTGTTGTGTGTTATCTTTCACAAGCTCTATCAGACCACCCATCCTACATCCACACAGACACACCATTGTGCTACCCTCTGACACTGTCCTGCCCCAGGCCATAAAATCCCTTCAGATAAGACTCTGTGCTGCAAAACAAAACTCTGCCTAGCAACAAGGACAGCAATATTCTGTGTGGTTGCCATCACCTCAGCTCAATCTTTGATATTTTGCTGTTTTGTCCATAAATGACGAATGTTTCATGTCTATCACTTGACCTCTCGTGCTTTGTTTTTGTTATATTTTTTTGTTTTTTAACCACACAAGCCTCCGAAGTGACAGTAATCCACCTTGCCAACTGTGTTGTTGACACGGTGGAAGCAACAGGTATTCTCGCTTCTTCTTGCTGCTGGTGTTGTCCTTGGTGTTGGGTTTGTCAGTGTCGGTTGGAAAACTGCCATTATGTCGCAGTGCAGGAAAACAAATCTGAAAGTAAAATGTGGGATCCACCTCTTGGCCCTTCCCTTTGATTACCCTTAAATAACGATTAGGGAGCAGTAAGGGGCTAATAAGCCTTCACTAAATGAATTAAATGCATAATAGAATGTGTAAATAAGAGGGCCAGGCTAACCGGTGGATTCAGAACAAAAATCTGTCACTAGAAAATACAGACAACAGCAACTTGTCTTCTAAAAGACCCACTCCGATGAAAATTACGTTTTAACGTGTTTTTGTGGGATTTTTCTCATGAGGGAGGACACGTACAAAGAACATTAAGATAAAAATTGCATTTCTGAACATTTCTATATTCAAATCGTGAATAAAGAACAGAAAATACTGCAGATTGAAAAAGAGCGTATTTGTGACATAGATAATACGTTGGGTGGGCCACAAGCTTTCTGCTTTGCTCCATTCTGATGCATCCATTTCGGCGTGACAAATGTTGGATGCCTCTCATTCAATGCACGTCAAATTCGCTACTCTATGCCTGTCAAAAGATTTGTTTATAAGCTTGACGTCACAGACGCGTGTGGGAGGAGCTCCTGCCAAATGTTTTAAGCCTGAACGCCACCTGGAGTGGTGTTTGTGTATATCTCATTTACAGTGCATGGAAGACACAGAGGATGTAGAGATCAGATTTACTTATTTGAAAACGTTTTACCAAATCACGTCCCCATGTGTCGATTCAAGAGATCATTCGAGACTCTCCCGGTACAATGAGCTTCACTCTTCTGTGGGAGCTGCGTCTGAATGACAGAAGCTTTCTGGCGCTATTTCCATGTCCCTGTGACCTAGCAACGCTCAAAATGAGTTGCTGCTGTCCGACGCTCAAATTGCGCCGCAGGATCTTTGATCGCGTCTATACCATTGACTGAACTGGACACTCCTGATGCGCGAATCGCGTTCGGTGTGAATGCAGCTTAATGAAATTCTGTTCTGTAGAAACTGTTCTGGGAAATTACAGTGCTTTTTTAAATCTGGGATAAAAACAGCATAATCACAACTAAAAGACCACCTGGAACGCTTTGAAAATGTCTCAAAAAATGGTCGGAGTGGGACTTGGAGGTCTGTTAAAGAAAATGGCAAAATGGTCATGCATTACATTACCATTGTGCACCTTTCATTGCTGTCCTGATGCCATTCATGTTTGTCGCCACCATTGGTTCTTCCTCCATGTTAATGAGAGTTGTTCTTTCTCTCCCTTTTGTGCTTCATATAAAGAGCCTTTTTTGTCTCATGATGTCAAGAACCCAAGAGGTGACTGTTTCCTCCTTATTTACCTGGTGTTCGCTGATCCCACCCTGTAACTAATAACCACTAATCCTGAAGCCCAATGAATGAACAGCAAGCTTTTGGAAAGTCCATGTGGCCTAAGAGTGCTTTTGACTATTGCTTTTGTGTCTTTTTTTTTATAGTCATTAACTCCCCCTCCAAAAATAAAATAAAAATTGTGCATGGTTGTAACGTTTTAGCAAGATTCTATGATTTATCAAAGATGTTACTAACTGGAATTATAGCCATATTTCTTTAACATTAAATAAAAGTGAATCCAGTTTGGTGATCTGCAGGAAGGACAGCTCTAGAGAAAAAAAAGCACAAATACAGAGAAAATAATGTTTTTTGTTTTTATTCAAAGCCTATTGCTGTTATTAATCACAAAATCTGCAGAACACTGACTTTTTGTAGTATAAAAGCAAAATGTAGGAGAATAAATAAAGATTGTTGTGATTTTTTTATGCTATTTTTTGTGTTTGTGCTGAGTTGGCGTGATGTGGTGTTTGTGTTTCTCTGCGTTTTCTTGCATGGTTTGAGTTTTTATCAGTTTTCTGGATGCATAGCTAACTTTTATGCTCTGCTAATGCATCTTCTTTGGTTGTTGATGACCAACAGGATATCACTGGGACACCTCTGATTGGATGCCAAGTGTTCAGCTTCCTGGAATCCAGGAGTTTCCTCATTACGAGGTTGTGGAGTCACCTGCTCCTCTGTACAGCGATCCCAATGCCCTCGACACAGACTACTATCCTGGTGGCTTTGACATCGAAAGCGATTTCCCTCCGCCGCCAGAGGATTTCCCCGCAAACGACGACCTACCGCCACCACCCTTGCCAGAGTACATCGACCGCTGTGACACACTGCGTCCCCTTGGCAGAGACTCGGAGGCTCCCGGTTCGGGGGACTCCAGCGTGGTTCGCCAGCGCCCTGCCATGCCCCAACTCTACAGCCTTAACCAGTATCTGCCGCAACACTCCTACCCAAGGGAAGGGGTTGACACCGAAGCCCAAGGTGCTGCTACGTCCACCTCTGCCGCCACCACCCCTGCTTCAACCTTGGGCACAGGCGGCTACAGAGGGGGCTACACTTCAGGCTGTAGCCAGGACTTTGACTCCTCAGCACTGGACAACATCTCCATGTCTCTGTACACATCCACCGCCTCTTGTTCAGACATGTCTGCGTGTTGTGAGGAGTCTGAGGTCATGATAAGCGACTACGAGAGTGGTGACGAGGGCCAGTTCGAGCTGTTGACTATCCCGGCGCTGGACTCCCAACAGCACACTGAAGTCTGACACTGAATCCAAAAAAACAAACAAACCACAAAACAAAAAAAAAGTGCCTGAACTCACAGATACACCTCACGGTAGCCATCAAAACACACATCATGTGGTCACAAGAGGGTACTACACGCATGGTACATGACGGGACAGAGGAGACACAGGAGGAGGTTTGGCAGTGATTCTGCCACCTCTTCACCTTTAACTCCTGGCAACATTTCTTTAAGGGGGACCTATTATGCTTTTTTTCTCGTTTCTCATCAGAAATATTACTGTTAAAATCATTTCATTTGAGTAGTGTTACAAAACTGCATCTAGAAGCAAACTTTACAGTCAGATATCAAGAGTGAGAAAACCTGTTGAAGTTGAATGGAAATATACATTCAGGTCATGAGTGAAAGACAAAGTCCACCAATATCTCACAAAGAAAGACAATATTACGCCAAACATTCATTAAAGCAAAGGTCATGTCATGTCCAGCAGCCGTTCTTTTCCTCCAGTTTACCCCGTTGCGTTCAGGGACACATTAAAACAACAAAAAAAGCTAAATAAGTCTCCTTTAAGTTTTATCTCACAACAAGAAGGTGGATTTTTAGAACATTTCAATGTTCAGCAACAAATATAAATATGTATGTATCATGGCGGAAAAAGAAATACATTTGGTTTCCTTACAAAGAAAACAAGCAAGATGTGTTTTTGTTTTTTTTGTTTTTTTTTTTTTTTACAAATCTTCGTTTTCAATGTAAATGTAAATGTACAGTTTTGATTTCAAAGTTTACTAGGTTTTGTAGATACTGTATGCTTTTATTTTCAAAAAAAAAAAAACGAGTTAAATAGTGTGACATCAGTCTTACTGTGCTTACATTTACCTTAAAAAAAAGTTAGAAAATAAATGACAATAAAAAAGAAGACCGTGGCTTTCCTGAACACAGTATACTCGTAAAATTTATTGTCTCTTTTACTCATTAAAAAAAAAAAAAAAATCTGTGGGGAAAGATAGGGGTCTTCAGTGAATGACTGCATATTCCTGCGTTTTTAATTGTTTGTACATTTTGGAACCTCTTTATTTTTCCACCGAGATAATGGGACCCAATATATTTATAGTGCCGAGTTATCCACCGACACGAGAGTTTTTCAGGTGTCTGTGTGTGTCTGAGCAAATGCGATGGTCTTGTTAAGGTTTTTATTGAATACTGCCACAAGCTCATGCTTTCTTACTGGCAATAAATTATTCCTAAAAAAATGGATACAGACTCCGAGCCTTTTTATTTTCTTAACGACACATGGTCATTGGTTTGTAGCATTGACTGTATACAGTTTTTCTCAGTTGCTTTCATCATTTGGGTATGTGGATGCTGGTCAGATTCCACCTTTAGGAAGAGAAAAACACCTCAATTGGATTTAGGAATGAAGAGCAGGGAGGAAGATACTCCATGAGCATCCTGTCATGTACTGCAAAGCACTGCCCGACCACAGCAGAGTGGTGAAAGCTTACGTTATCCTGAACCACTACATACTTTTTCAGAGTATCACCAGGCTCATCCTCTTCCTTCTCAGGGATTGTGTCCCTATAAAGAGCATCCAAAAAAGTTAACAGGTGGTGTGCATTGAATAAACCAAACCAAGCAATATGGATGTGTTCGCTGTTTTCTGATGGCTGCAAACATTCTAACATTCCCTCCTTGTTGGCCTACATTAATGGTGGCTCTCTCACTTATGCAATTTCTTCCACACCGTCTGCCTTCTCCCATCTTGAAATATTTTTATAACAACGAGCAATGAAATGAAGATTGTTGGTTGTATGACCAATGGCTATTCCACTTGTACAAGTATTGTTCATTTTGACAGACATGATAAAAGCAAGTTAATAATGATCAAAAGCAAATCAAAAGTGGTCATTTAGCAGATATGTGTACTTAGTCAATTTCTTCATGTTCAAAAGCATACACAGTTAGATGAAATAAACATGAAACTGCAACTAGGTTGCGCCCAAACGACTAAATGCTGTGGAGGTTGCGCTAATTATGCCAAATGTATTGTGTTGTGAGAAATACATCAAAGTGACTGAGAAAAACTGCAGGAGAACTGGAACGATTAAGTGTGATGTCACTCATAGAAAATGGCTTACTTTCACCTCCAACAAAGTGAAGTCAATCCAGTCGTCATTTTTTTCACAATATGGACACCGCCATGTTGAAGCTAGACAATGTCAGGAACCAGCGATCGGTTCAAGTTAGTCTGAGTTGACATTTCTATGGCAACTACTCTTGCCAATCAGGAGTAAGCTTGTTGAAAGGCCATACCCCTACCTCTTGAAAGCGGGCTCGGGAGAATCTGTCAGTCAAACGTTTCAAACCATTAACCACATGTTTTTATTGAGGCATCTGATTAGTCAGTTTACAACTTGCAACCAAAAAAAATATTTAAAAAAACTGGAATAGAAGAATATATTTTTTAAAATGTAGCAGGTTTTTTTCTGACCAAATGATGACTAATTAATAGCTGTTTATTTCCTAAAAGAAGTCTATGGAATTCCAGCTTTCTGGAGCCAGAGGGTACTTCCTGTTTGAAAAGCAAGGGGAGCAGGTGGGTTGACAAATGGAGGGACTCAACGACTTCAAAATGTTCTTTTTCCCGCCCTCTTGCCCTTTTTTCAGATTGTTATAGAGTGGGGTGGAGGTCAACTCTAACAATTATGCCAATTCCAGTTAAGGCTTCCGTTTTTAACTTGCCTTGCACATATCAATGGGCGACGTCAGGGACGTCTATCTGGAGTGTTTATGTCTACGCTCAGCAACAAGCTGACTTACTGGCCCTGTTTTTACCACAGTTGCACAAAAGTCCTGCAAGACAAGTATTCTTTACTTCAAATGGACACATTTTCTTAGTTTTGTGAATTAAAGTTTGATAAGAGGTTCATAAAATGAGACTTTTGAGTTTTATCTGGCAGGATATACCTGTGCAGCACCGTTGTTTTAACAGTAAGATGAAGACGCTGAGAAAATAACCTTTCCAGCTTTGCAGGAGTCTTGTCTGCACGCAGCCCCTCCTGCATTTGCTTGTATCCCTAACCCCCGGCTGACTCACAAGGGGTCGTAAAAAAACGGATAAAAAAAGACTGAAGAGGACCCTGATAGCTTCAGGCCCGGCACTTCAATAAAGTTGGAGCATTTAGCATATGGAGTTCACACTGGACTGTCACTAGCGCATGTGCCTACATGAATCTTGCCCCCGTCTTTTTCATTCATAGCTCTATTCTGATCTGGGAAAGACTTGGTGTCATGTCATTCTGTCCGGACACAAACTACAATTATTCATTGGTTCATTGATCATCCATGAAAGATTTTCTACACGATTGTCACTTCCGTAGGATAAAAGAGACGCCATCCATATGCGTCACAACAATCATACACACATAAACTATTTATTGAACTGGTCACTTGAACACGTGTTGCTGAGGGTGGTGTGAACGTATCTACAAAATGATGTCAAATTTGCTGTCAGATGGACAACTTTTATGAATCTAAATTGAAGAAAAACTACTTTTTCTATCTGATACCGGTAATAAAATTTCAGGCTTCAGTTTTAAAGTTGACGGCGTGTTTGAGCGTGCCACGAGGTGCCGCCTAACCATTTTCTCAAAGGTCTAGTTGTACAAAAAAGTAAAGTGTAAGAACTTCAGAGGACTAACATGTTGTTATTTAAAAAGTAAAAGAAAAGTTTTTCTGATGGCAAACTCTCCCAAAGAAGGCAAGGGTTGTGAGTCTTTATTTGATTGAGTTGTCATGAAGTGGCGCATGCAACATGCTGACTGAAGTCTGTTGAGTCTGAGATGAAGCTTCTAGGTGTTTCTGCGTGTATTTACTGAGCCCGCGAAAGTCTTGATAAGCAGCAGCTATTTCTTTTCTAAGGTCATAGCTGACATATTTTCCTCTTAGCATTGTGTTAACACACCTGGGCGTCCTGTAGACCAACAAATTGCCAAGACTTCATAAGGTCACACTTGCTGAAGATTAGATTTTTGTGCATCTTAGAAGAATACATTTGAATAGTTTTTTTTTTTTAATAATCATGTATTTATTTGTGTTTTTTCCCTGTTAGTTTGACATTTTTACCAAACATTATTAATGTTTGATAAAATATCAAATATCATCCTGGTTGACGCAGATATGCTTGGTCAAGTTTTATCCTGAGTAAACACCACAATCTGCCTTTTAGATCCCGCTCCTACTTCACTTTTTAAAACATTTGATGGATTCTTTAAGCCAAAGCTTTTAAACACAGTAAACTGCTCTCTTCAGACGGGTGTCCTTCCCTCTGCCTGTAAAACAGTGGTGGTGAGGCCCCTTCCTAAAGAAGAGTCATTTAGATCCACTTACTCTGGATAACTACAGACCTGTATCCAACTCACCGTTTTTAAGTAAAATTATAGAGAAAAGTGTTGCTATTCAGCTGCATGAGTTTTTAAATAATCAAAACATTTTAGAAAAATATCAATCAGGTTTTAGGATGAACCACAGTACAAAGACTGTTCTTTTAAAGATCATTAATGATCTTAGAATAAATGTAGTCTCAGAAACTTTCTGTTCTGGTGCTGCTGGATCTTGGTGCTGCTTTTGATACAGTAGATCACCAGATTTTATTGGATAGGAGTCTAGTAGGCCTCTCTGGAAATGTTTTGAAGTGGTTTTATTCTTATCTCACAGATTGACACTTTTATGTAAGTATGGATGTATGCTCCTCAAGAGTCTATTTATTAAGTTGTGGGGTTCCCCAAGGTTTGATTTTAGGTCCTATTCTTTTTAACTTCTACATGTTGCCTCTTGAGGGAAGTCATCAGGAGACACGGTGTTGACTTTCACAGCTACGCTGATGATACACAGCTTTACATCACCGTGTCTCGGAATGACCTTGAACCTATAAACACTTTTTAAACTTTATTTTAGACATAAAGTCGTGGACAGCAGAGAACTTCCTACAGCTCAACCAGGACAAAACTGAAATTTTATTCATCTGTCCTGAAGACAAGAAAGAGATGATTTTGCCACATCTTCAGAGTTTTAAACCTTCTCACTGTGTGAGAAACTTGGGTTTTCTTTTTGATTCTGAACTGAATTGTATCCCACATATTAAAAAATATAATTAAGACAGGGTTTTGTCATCTTAAAACATATTGCCAGATTCCACCCATTCCTCTCTCTTGCTAGCACAGAGGTGCTAATGTATGCTTTTATTTTTAGTAGGCTAGTATATTGTAATTCCCTGCTCTCTGGTTTACCCAAAAAGTCTCTTTCAAACTTACAACTACTACAGAACTCAGCGACACGAGTTCTGATGAGGACCAGTCGACAAGAACACATTACACCCATTTTAAAATAGCTACATTGGCTCCCTGTGCGTTTCAGGATTGATTTTCAGATTCTTTTAATGGTTTATAAATGTTTCAATGGTCTTGGGCCTTCTTATTTAAATGATCTACTTTTAAAGTATGAACCCTCCTCCGCCGCTAGCCTTTTAGTTGTCCCTAAGGTGAGGACCAAAACTTATGGTGAGGCTTCACTCTGTTATTATGGTCCTCGCCTGTGGAACAGCCTGCCAGAGAGCCTCAGCGCTGCAGAGACCATAGATCCTTTTAAAAAGAAACTCAAAACCCACCTTTTTAATTTCGCTTTTAGTTTATCTTATTTATTCTATTTGTTTTTACACATTTTATTTTATGCATTTATTTTTATTTACATGTTTTTTAATACATCTTATGTATGTCATTTTAGCATCTTACTCTGGTTTTAGCCAGAATAAGATCTTTTGTGCCAGGGTTTGCTGGCTTGGTTTGGGGTCGCTGCTGTGGTTGCTGGAGTTCTACATTGCAACATAACGGCTGTGGAGCGGACACCGTTGCTGTCCCGTCTGGGTGGGCACTGCGGCAGTGTTTTTATGACCGAGCTGCTCCTGGTGAGACAGATTCCCCAATACTGCTTCCTCACAGCAGAGCCAAGCCTTCAGTTTATTTTATAAGTTTCATTTAAATGTTTTTTTTCCTCTGTATTCATTGTGTGCAATGTCACGGGTTGTATGTGTTAATGGAGGAGAGGGGAGCGCTTCAGGTTGTGCAATGTATGAGAAACACCTTTTATAAATAAAGTTTGATTTGATTTTAAAAGCATTTCTTTTTCTCTGAATCTTCACTGTAGAGGGGGTGTGTTTTGTTGGTTTCTGTGCCACTAATTGTTCTGCATCATCTGGGGTTTCAAAATAAAATGAAATAACATTTAAAAAACCTCTTTAGAATCAGTGCTAAGGATCCTTAAACTGAACAAAAGCAGCTGCTTATTTTGCACAAAATAATGGAGTTGATCACAAACTCTGGCGATCCACTGAAGCGGCTTGCTCCTTAATCTTATGCTTGATGGATTCAATTACCTCTGAAACTGGCACCAGGGGCTTTTCTTTTATTGATTAAATTAGAAGTGTTAATGCATTATTCATATAATGGACTGGGAAGCGTTCCGCTTCAGGGATTGTGGTAATTAGCCTCTGTTTTCAAGGGCTGGGATTTGCAGTTCATCCTAATACCCAGAAGATGGCAGCATGTGTTCGGGGTATGAAAAAGCCCAATGGAACAGTTCAAGGAGACAAGCTGGAGATAAGAGTCTGAAGCTTCTTTGAGCTGAATAAAGGAACTTAAAACTGTTGTTATATTTTAGTTGGAAAATATGG
This sequence comes from Adrianichthys oophorus, assembly GCA_036245035.1. Taxonomy (NCBI): domain Eukaryota; kingdom Metazoa; phylum Chordata; class Actinopteri; order Beloniformes; family Adrianichthyidae; genus Adrianichthys; species Adrianichthys oophorus. Next base: position 6,447,718 of record BSAI01000119.1, on the reverse strand, counting down.
AAAGACAGTTAGAGAAATACCCGAATATCCTCATCCAGATTAAAGAGTTTAGTTTAGCAGTTCCACATTTACTAACATTTAGAAATTCCAACCTCTTTCAGGCTAAAAAAAAAAACCTTTCTTTTTCAAACTTTTTCTTGTGCAAAGTATATATTAATGACTATCCATTCATAAAAAAAACTGATGTCTCCTTCCGTTAAAAAAGTATCTTGGAGAGTTTCATATAAAAACAAAAAATCAAGTAAGTTTGTCTGTTTCCAGGAAAAAAGATTTATATCTATATTTTATTTTTTGTTTTAGTTTCTTTCTCCCTTTTTTAGTGCGAACTTGGGTGTCTAACAATTTCTGATTGCCTTGGCTCGTGAAAAAACTGGGTGGGGGGCTGAGTGTGTTAGAGCTGTCACAGCCTCTTTGGAGCAGTTAAGGTTAAACTCACTTCTCTGTGCCAAACATTGAACTACTGGCCTTTTAATTAGAAGCCTGCAGTCTTGACCAAAGGGAAGCATTAAATACAAAGCTCCTTGCTAAACTACTTTGTAAAGACAAGCTGGAGCTCACAGGAAATGAAACAAACAAAGACATTTTTTTTCCCAGATATAATGCTATAATGCTGATTCAAAATTATAAGAAGAAAATAATCATGGATGTTACTAGATGAAAACAAAGGAACTATAATCCCATGGTTTCCATTGTAGTTTAAAGAAGTGGGAAGAAGTGGGAAGTAGAAATTAGTCAAATACCAAAAAAGTAACTGAGGCAAATACTTCTCAAGTAGTACTACAATTTTTATGCAAAAAGCTATGACAAATAGTTTTACTTGAAAATACTAATAATTACCTTTTTAGACAGAAATCTATAGACACCGATAAAAACTAATTTTTTTGTGCACAAAACAAATGCTACCCTACAAGCTACATTGCAGCTCTATAAGATTAATGTTTTTTCATCAATAATGTACTCAAGTAAAACAAAATAGAAATACTATGGCAGAGTAAATGTACTTCTTGTTCAATTTTGTTAAAAGGAAAATTAAGCAAATACAACTCTTAACTATCCATACTTGTAAACAAATCATTACCAAGTTTGAACACTTAAACCCACTCCAATGAAATCGGGTTTTTTGGTGTTTTTAACATGTTCTAGTGTAATTTTTGTCTTTATATAGCGGACACACACACACACACACACACACACAAATATATATATATATATATATATATATAAATACGGGCTAAAACAGCAAACTCATAATTAAAAGACCACTGGGAGCGCTTTTACCATGTATCACAACACAATTTCAGTGAAATGTCACAGGTCATTGTCACAGGTACAAGGAAATTAAAAGTGCTTGCTGGTCACTTCCTGGTCAAAAATACAAATTTTTGTGGCTGATCATTAAATCCTTCTGATCTGGAAGAAAAAGAGCAGCAGTTGTTGTTGCTTAGCAGGGAAAGATTAGAAAACCATTTCCAAAATATTTCGAAAACATGTTTGAACACTGAGAAAGATTAATGAACAAAAACAACACATTTTCTACTGATGCCAGTCAAAGTTTTATGACACTAGGAAACCTATCGGGGTCTCAACAAATACTCTAATCATGGCCTCCCTGCTTGGCATTTAGCATCAATGGTTGGATTTAAAGTTGGTGGGTTCTCAGGCGCCGCTGTGACTGCAGTTCACCACCCCCCAGGGAATGGGTCAACAAGCTTATGGGACTTTTACTTCAATCTGGGATATCTTTGTTGAATATTACCATGACAGCATCAATTGTGGTCTACTGAGAAATGGTCGAGTATTTTTAGTGTTTTTTTTTCCAAATCCTTCAATAGACTTTAGAGAGTAAATGAAAGGGCCCCTAACCCTTTTAAGTCCCACTGCAATCATATTTTGATCAGTTGTAAAAGTTTTCCCAGTGGTCTTTCAAATATGATGATGCCGTTTATAGCCAAAATGGAAAAAAAATAAAATAAATCACCTCTGAGTTGTGGGCGGGACTGTTAGTGAGGAAGTAAGCCTCTGCTGACATCCCATCATTCTTTTGTTTACACTCTCTACTAGCTTACTGCCTCTTACAATCTCAAGCATTGCTGTGCAACAACAATGGTGAGCAAAATTCTGAGCTATCCAATCACACAGTTTTCGAGCCAGATGGCAGCTCGGACGAGGAAAATTAAGCCGTTAATGTGTCTATTTGTCTGCAAGTGGATAGATCAGAATGGAGCATAGCAAAGTGCTGTCCTTTGCGATGGAATCAGATTATTTACATGCATTGCACTACTGTAAAGTGTTTAATATCAGCACAAGGCTGCTCCTCTCTGCTTCAGAATCTGCTGGACTTACGTTAACTGCATAAACGGTTGAAAAGTTACGTAATCAAAAGAATGTCAGTGGTGCAAAAGCTCTAATGTAAAGGGTTGAAGCCTGGAGCTGATTTTTTTTCTTTTCTGTTGTTGACATGTTAATAACTCCTCTAATCTATTCTGTTCTGGCTCAAATCCAGAAGCTTCAGTTAACATGGTGAAAGGTACAGTACAAAACTGGAGCGGTGGGGCACTGAGCCTTTTTTTTGTTCATTAAACAAAAGAAGGTATTTCCAGAAAGGGTTGCATTTGTTCTATGATTTCCATTCTGTCTGACAGCCAGATCACTCCATCAGTTGCATCGCAGATATAATTCTCTGTTTACACAGTGAGTCTGGGTTCTCCACACAACCTGCAAATATCAAACACCTCAAACACAGATTGAAATTGAACACAATGTCAGAGCAGGCAGTTGCCATTCACGCAACCAGGAGATTAACAAAAGGTTGGCGTGTCATTTAGACATGGAGTCTGGTGAAAAGAAATGTAAAAAAGAAGGACAAGAAGACCTCCTGGGCTTGAAAATCTGCCCAGTCATTCATGAGAAATTATGTTGAAAACCCCCCTCAGACATGTCTGATCTATCCAAGAAGACCTAGAGCTGTTATTAACGCTGACTTCCAGAGCTTTTAGGTTCTTTGGCCTGTAGTGAATCAAACTAGACAGGAAGGTGAAATAGCAGTAAATGTATTCACTAATCCCTGCTGCCAGCCTGGGAAGCTCACACTTTTTTTTTTTTTTATTCCTGACTAAAATACCTTGACTTCTTGACTAATCGTTTTCATCTCACTACTACTGCTGAAGACTAACTGCAGTTAAATCAATGTTCTGAAGCAAAACCAATCAAAAAATGATTTTATGCAGGGTTAGGCTAAGCGTGAGACTTTGTTTTACTGAAAATCCAAGAATTTGTTTTGTTGTTTTTGGCTTCTCTTGGTTTTGGAAAGTAATTGGCTTTCCAGAATGAGATGCAAACAGGTTCATACAAAAATGTCTAAAACGGGCACAAATCTTTGTAACAATGCAGTGTTTACAGCAGTTGTGTTAGTGTGATTTGCAGAAATGATGTCTTATGTTTACAGCAGATCGCTCCACTGAGCAAATAAAAACAAATATAAAGTACAAGGATGTAAGCTTCGTGCTCGAGTGCAGTAATGTCTGCTTACCTGCTCAAAGTCAGGAAAACGTGGAGTTTAAAGCAGCATGCTGTGACTAAAAAGTGACTGCAGAACTCAATTTTAACTCAATTTTATCATCGAGGAAGAAAATCTTTCACCATGGTAACCACATCGGAGGAGGAGGAGCTTGCTCTTCTTGGGTTATTGGCATGCGATTTCAATACGTTGCATGTAATGCAGGGTTCTTCCTGCAAGATTGTGTTTGGTTTGATTGTTTATTGCTTAACTGTAGCAACAATTGAGATATTCGTATTTAAATCTGATGTATGTGTTCTATTTTCAATAGCTTTAATAAAACAAACAGAACATTAATATTTAGTCTTCAATCTGACTTATTTTTTTTATTTAAATTTATTTAAAGCACCTGTAGAAGTCATTTGTATTAAAGTTACAAGTAATATATGAAAGGGTTTCAGAATGATCAGTATTTTTTATGTGACATTTACAACAAGTAATAGTCAAATTTGAAAATAATGACGCTGACCTCAAATGGGACAAATACTAATACATAAAAGATGTCTCCAGGGTGGGGGGGGTTAATCGAATAAGCAATAAAAACATGACTGTCCGGCTTCATTACTGTCAAATACTGCGTTGAAACGTGTTTGTGCAGAGATGGAGCGTGCTGTGGGAAAGCTTGTGTTTGAATGTGCGTGAGAGACAGAGGCACATGCAGAGACCACTGACCCCAATAATCCTCTTTCTCCCAGTATACACATCTCTTTCCTGGGTGGAGCTCCGGCGTTGCCATGACAATCGGCCAAGTGGTGAAGGGGGAGGGGGATGAGGAGGAGGGAACAATGGCAGATAAAAGCAAACACTCTTGTTTCTCTGTGGGATGTAGTGATGACCAGTGAAGCAGCAGAGACATGTCAGGCCTGTGTTGAGACCGCGCTCATTACATTACTCCTGTCTCCTCCCTTCATTTTGCTGGCAGCTCGCTGAGATGAGCTACTCCTGCAGGGGGATGTTTGTGTGTGTGGGCTCTCATCACTATTAAATCTGACCCCGCTTCACTACAGTTTACCCCCCCCTGAAAAAAACCCACTCAGATAGTACTCTTGACACTTTTAAGTCAAAGTTGCCCACCTTCTGTCCCTTCTCTTTTTGAACTCTTTCACAACATAAAGAAAAATCTTGTTCGAGCGCACAATTTTTTTAGTTCTTTTGTTCAGTTCTTGAATTAAATCATTGATGAAAAACGAAAAACACAACTTCAGATCTTGTTGGGATGGACAAGTTGACTCTATGAATGTCAACAAACCTTAGAGAAAACACACTTTCTTAAAACCACAGGGGTCAAAACAAAACACACTTTTCCCTGCAAATATGGCTCTCTCTCCAAATGACTGCACGGTAGCCCACTTGTTTTGGGGTTGGCCTACATGTTCCAGGCATCTATTATAGAGATGCCATTACTTATTCATTACCTGCTTCGATAAGCCATTAAATAAAAGTCTAATTTCTCAGGATGCTTTTAAAGTCACAGCCTAGGAAATTATCCAGGAGTTCCAGCAAATGTAGAAAAAAGAAAAAAAAAATAGAGTTTTAGGCATGAATTTGTAGCATTAAAAGGTGAAGGTGCGAACAATGACCTTTTCTTGACAAAAAACCAGCTGGAAAAACAGCTGGCCTTGTTCTGAGTGTGTGATCAAGCTCATCAAACCATGATCATGTCATTTCTCTAACAGAAAAGGCTGATGGTGCTGATGTTGGATCAGGACCTGTTCACATTTACAAAGTAAGCAAACCGCAGCAAAATACATCAAGTCCATTTGACTTCAGCTCCAGACTAGATTGACAACGTCCTCATTATGTTTGTTGGTCTTTGGCCACGATACAAATGCTTTCATAGTCAACATTTTGCATATGTATGTATATGGTCATGGGCCACAATGCACTGCTGCACAGTTGACATCATAATGTTCTTTTGTTTTGAACTATTAGCAAATCTGTACCCCTCCTGAGACCAGAGAAAGGTGCTGCAGCGTGCATCTGCAAGGAGGCCAAGCGTTCCTCTCCTGAGAATGGATAAAATGGAACATAGCCGTCAAGCAAATCCAACTTTGAGGTCACCCACGGAGAACCACAAGTGAGTAAGAAGGTTCCATCTGTGAGGAGCCATGACCAGCCTTTCCAGAGCCAAACGGAGTAAAAAGTCGAAAACTAACCAGTACCAAAAACATGGCCAGATTTGTCACAAAGTCTTTGTAAAGTTTTTAAAGGATTTTTGAACCAACAACTAAGTTTTCACAGTCAGTTGTTTCAATTTTGGTAACCCCAAATTTTGCAAATTACCTTGAAGTTTGGTGATTTTTTTTTACTAAACTTTTTTTTTAAACTAATGTCAAACTCAGTATAATGACTGAAGTCCCTTTCGAAGTGTGTTATTTATTTAAATACCGGTATGCAGAGATGATGTAGTGATTATTCAGCATAGATTTAACACATCAGTAGATTGAAAAAAAATATAGTTAGTGTGGGATTTCAGCAGAGCCATCAATTCTGAGTGGTTGCTTTGGCTATAATGCTCCCAAAATGCCACTGCTCTTAATCCTGTTTTATTCAAACTGTAAATTCCAGAGCAAAAGATCTAAGCTCAGTGTGTATGTTTCTGATTATTTACAAGCGAAGGGAACTTTTTAGATCACTGATTATCATTTCTGTAATAAGTAGCCTCTTTCATAGTGCTCTAACTTTAAAGTTCTTTGTGCATTATGAAAGGTCCTGTTCAGCAATGGTGCAACATTTCCCTTTGCCTCTGATGTGCCTCCAGAGGTACTGCTCCATCTCTGGACATTCATAGCGCCTCCTCTAGAGGTAAATTCCCTGCCCTCATGTGCTCAGTCGTGATGTACTACATCATTCCGAAACCACGAGGGGGGTAGGTTGATGTGGGAGGCAGAAAATCTTAATAACAGACAATACAGCTATAAGTGTGATTATATGTATGGTTCATATTTGCTAAATATAGAATTGTTTCTTAGTCTGTTCTGTAAGGATTGTGCACTTTTAATGCTCAATGATCAATCTGGATTACTTCAAGAAGAGAATATTGCAACCTATATCACCCACTCTGCCTCTGATACACCTCAGAGACTTTACCGTTGAGTCTGGCGGCGCATCAGAGACAAAATGTGCACTATGAAAGGAGTTAGACAGTAAAAAAAACCTGAGTGACATCACAAAGACAGATGATTCTGTGTCCATATGCTGTTGTAACAAAGTTATTGCTTTCAAAATGAAAATGACAGATATTTTTTATGCTGGGTGTGAACGACTGCAGAATAAGGTAAAAACAGTGTATATCCTTAATTCAGCCTTTATAGTGATTGTTACAGTTAACAAGTCTCACAAACCTCTTCAAAAAAAAATCAAAATTTTAAATATTGCACAATGAAATTGTGAACATGTTCACGTGTTCATGTGCATGTGCCCGCATGCTGCGCCTGTATGATCAAACACATCAAAGAAACTGGCAAAAAAAATGTTCAAAGAGTGGAAGTTTTCCCGCGGTGCAGCACGCAGACAGGAAGCCAGCCGGATTAAGTTGTCTGCGGATTTTTTGCTCATCTCTGCTGACCTGCAGATCATAAAACAATCCAGATTGATCCTCCAGGAGCAGACAAAGAAAGGTGCTTGTCTGTAGTATTGATCAAGTGTCTTAACAAGTAGAATTGTGCAGATTTTCCCTCCTCCCCTTATTTTTCATGAAAGGGTTGATCAGATAATACATTTGCTATGAACTTCTCTAAATCGGACCCCAAGCTAGGCTACATCAGCAGAAAGGACAGGAAAATACTGTGTGAAAAAATGAATGTATTTTAAATAACTGAGTTCCATTAAATGAAAACACGCCTCCTGTGAGGGGTACGTCTTTAAGTGCTTAAAGAAAAGAAAAATGACACTACTTAGGTGTCACAGTTGTCAAACGCCCCATTTGCTCATAGAGTGCAGCATAAAGGCCTTAAAAAGAAACATATCATCACACCACTTTACCTGGGTCACACAGAGCCAAGCAGACAGTGTAATGTTGGCCCAGTGCTGATAATATATCAGCATTCATTTCAATGATATATGGCCTTCCAAGTCAGCTCAATAACTCAACTTCTGCTTTCCTGAGCTGCTGCTGTAAGGGCAAAAGCAAAATTCATTTCTTCCCTGAACCCTTGACACACACTAAGGTGCAATACAGGCTCGATAGCCCCTTCACGAACCGGCCCTGTGAAAGGGATTCACCACTTCATGGGTGATGAAAGAAAATGCTGAGAAAGAAATGTTCCAAGTACAGATGAAGACTTGGCTTTGCAGTGATTTTTAGCTCCATAGACATTTATGAGTTTAAGATTAATTTAAAGATGCTAAAAATGTCAAATTTTTTCAATTATAATTCAAATGTTGATTGACACATTTTCCAGATGCATAAATACAAACAATAGATTATCTGGATATTTCATGAAAACTCTTGTTTTGTCTTGCAGCATTTCAAATTCATCTAATGGTCATTGGTGACGCCTTTAAATGTTCTTTTTTTCTGCCTTGGTTTCACATTTGATATCTTCTGCCCACCCTTAAGTTTTATATTTAAAAAATTGTATCTCAATGTTTGTACAGCAATTTCCCCATGAGGTAAAAATTAAGGTCTAAATGTAACTTTTGTTCAAGTTTTTTCCTGCCTTTGGTATTACTTGTTTGATGTGTTCTATCTATGCCCAACACAGCAATAACAAACATGCAATCTGACACGCCATCTCCATTCAAAGGCTCTCTTTGTTTTTGTTAGTTTTCAGCAGTTATGATTTAAAAACATACTGTATGTTTAATAAAGGCAGCTTGGGGTTAGAGAAATAATCTGGGTCCTGCTCTTTGCTGTTCTCCTTCAGGCTGACACCCTTCTCCTGGGAAAGATATAATTAGATTTGACATTATGACTAAGGTCTGAAATTATTGGGTTTCTTCATAAAAATATGAACTTAAGGACCCTCCTCTGGCAGGCAATTTCTTCTTCACTGTCTTTTAATTTGATTTTGTCCACTGTGAGGCTTTTCTTTTGCAAACAAACCGGGGTCCATAGGGACGGAGTGTTAAAGATTTTAAAAGGCAGCTGTTCAGGTCAAACCCGAAAGTAAGACTGGCCCACCATTAGTGTATTATATGGAAAGCGATGTTCTGTTTTAGAATTCACTAAAGGCTGAGAAATAAATTAGCATTTTCCAGTCTTCTTTTTTCTGAGAATGGCCCAAACAGGAAGTGAGATGGCACGATAGTGCACGGTTTAATTTATCCAAGCTAACTGCTTCCTCGTCTGAAAGGGTCAAGAGGTCTAATTCAGGTGTTGCAGAATGTGCTATTCTATATATATCACAGTAGGGCCTAATGGCTGCAACTTTTCCGAGGTCAAGCAGAAAATGAAACTAATGGCTTGTCCAACACACAAACAAACATCACTTATACTTTACATGCAAACATCTGCATTTACAAGTTCCCTCCTGCAGTGACAAACACAAGCAGTTTATTTCCTTGTGTTACTGCGACTAAACATTGTCTGTTTCTGGTGTAAAGCTGCATGTGTCAATAAGTCCTTTTGTCATGAAGGCTCTCTGAGTGGATGAAAAAAATGCTAAAAACATTTCCTTTGATGTTTTTTTTATTGAATCCTCAGCAAAAGGACATAGAACACAAACTGTTTGCATAATATGCATGAACAGTCAACTAATTCAGATGGGGATCATATAAGAAAAAAAAACTCTAGAGGGTTTTTCCATAAGGATACATCTAGATGAATTCATAAAAAAGTACATTATTCACAGATACATAACTGTACTGTTTCCTTTGAACTGTGAGCTGTCTTTTGAAGGTTTGTGCCACTTTTAATAATTGTACCTTCTGGGGTTTTAAACAGACTCATAAAGATGGACTTGTTGTTCCCTTTTAAACACATCATCCTTGTGTTGCACAACAGGTTACAAAAATGTGAAACTGCCCCCCTCCTCCCTTAGTGTTGCTACTGTAGCACAAATGCACTGTCAATTAAAAAGTACAATAGATGTAAGTGTCGCAGTTTAGCTGCACAATAAGCATCCCAGTTCGAGACAGAAACTCATAATACATGTCCAACCAATTTCCACGGGGGCTGATAATTTGATTTAAATGAGGCGTGAGTTTAAGATCTCCCTATGAGTTTGTCTGAATTTCTCCTGAACTGTACATGCCCTTTTTGTTGTCAAACCCTAAGGCTTGTGCCCCAATAAGGCTGCGCCTTCAAGCAGCAGTCTTGACACTCAACAGAGCTATTTTGGCCAATGTTTGATTAAATCAATGAAAAGTCAAAGCATCAATGGGGCACTGATCATAAGAACAAAACAAAAACAATCCAGAACTAGTTCCACCTCTTACAGAGAGTGTAGTTGCTCCTTCCAGAGCCTATTTTTTCATTACAAGATTAAGGGATGTCTAAAAATCTATATATACTTATAAAATTAGAAACAGGATTAGAAACTTATTCTAAGGCTATTGCTGAAATGGTATCACTAGCAAGGACACACCAGATAATGAAAAGTTGTAGTTTATTTTGGAGGCAATTTTACATAAATGAACTTGACCATCTCAGATGTTCATGTCAGAGATTCATTGTTGGATTTCTTGTCTCTTGTCGAGATGACTTTGCTTAGAATTCAAACTCAGACAGTAAAAAAGACAAACGACAGGAAAGAGGGAATTAAAATGAAAAAAGGTTTACATGTACCAAATAGGGGATGAATGAATACATGAGGACCTACAGAAGAAAGGAGGGATGAAGAGACTCTATGGACTCTAAGGGTTGAATGATCAGGCAGTGATAAGAAACAGAAAAGATGTTACAGCTGAGATAAAGTGGTGGATAAATGGATGAGGAAAGAGGAATAGGGGGATGAGAACCTAGGGAGAATGTATGGGTAATATGAGGAAATGGATGGATGGGAATGGTTGGGTCAACGGACCTGAGTGCTTGATATTCAGCAGTTTTTCCACTGACTTAAGGCATATTCCTGCCTCCAACCATAGACAGTATATAGAGAAAACTGGACTGATTATCCCCTCCCCGTTCCAATTAGGAAGTATCCGCTGATCCCAGAAAGCAAAAAATCCCATAGACTTCTATTGGAATTAAAAAAAAAGCTATTACTTAGTCATTATGTTTTTCAGGAAAACACGGGATCGGACACCAAAGAAGAAGTGCACTGAGGTCTAAATCTAATTTTATTGGGGCTTAGGAGGTAAGGAAACATTGCTGCCAGATGCACAGGGGAGTCTGAAGAAAACAAGAGTTAAGGTAGGTCAAATCAGGGGAAGAATGCACAGGCATAGTACTCAACCTCCAATAGATCTCAGGACACATGAGATGTCAAGGTGGAGATAGAGGGCAGCGGAGAATCTCTTGTAAATCCAGGCCAGATTTATGCATGTGAAATCCAATCTTGACGACCAACACACCAAAGGGGCAGACTTAACTTGACATCCAGAAGCAGAGAGGGTCAAAAATCAGCAGGACGGCCGTAAGAAAGAACAGACTTGAATGGAGTAGAGCAGACTTGAAAGGGCTTGTGCGGACTTGCTTGAAAGGGCTTTGGAGCAGGCTTGACCAGGCTGGCTGGCTTTTTTTTTTACATGTTTTTGCTCAATTTTTTGCCAACTTTTTTCATGCTATATATTTTTTATTGCAAGTTATAAGCTGACCAATCAGATACCACAGTAAAAGCATGTGGTGCCCGCTGGCCCCCACTTCAAACATTCCAAACGTTTCATTGACACATTCTCCTGATCCCGCTTTCAGTGGAACGGGTGTGGACTTCCAACAAGCTCACTCTTGACTAGCAAAGTGGTTGCCACAGAAATGATGACTCGGACCAATCACTGCTTATTAATGACATCTGGTTCTAAAATGGCAAAGTCCGTACCACTGAAAAATGGCGACTTCATTGTTTTAATTTTGTTGGAGTCATTTTGTTTCGTTTTCTAAGTGTGACATCATCCCAATGTTTTGTCCATCTCTATTTATGTCAATGCTTTCAACACACGTTCCACACCAAAAGTTGCAGTTCCTCAAGAGACCACTGGAAGCAGGTTTCAGAAAGGAGCAATATCCTCTTAACTCTAATCTAAAATCTCCAGCTTTACACCTGGAGGAAAAAAACAAACTATGACGACTCTGGTTCCTGAAGCGTTTTTTAATGATTGAATTGATTATTGATGACAACAATAGAGGGACTCATTAATTTAAGTCAGATGTTTTGACTTTATTAGGGCCCCATGTAACATTTTAGGGATGTTTTGTTTTTGATTGACAGGTGAGTTAACCAATAGGTAAACCAAGCAGTATCTCAAACTTTACTTTGGCCTGTCCAACTGATGTTTCCAAGACAAAAGTTAACTTCTTTTTTGAAAGTGACAATTTCCAATGTCCAGATTAACATGGGATACTTTTCAGGGATGATAGGAACAAAGATTTTCCTGATCAGTTTCTACAAGTCAATTACAATACATTAAATAGACTTAGAACCTTCAATATTTATTACGGATCAATCTTATACACATTGTTTGTTTCACTTCATATATTTCTGGGGCAGGGAGCCTATTGTATTTAGATGATTTGGACCTCAATTTTGTTTGTGACATAATGATCTCACTGTACAGTGTACCTTACTTAAAGGGGCCAAAATCTATTTTGCCAGTAAGTCATTACAAGTTTATGGCATTTTTTATTATTCAAAACTCCACGAATAAACCGAACATTTCCATGCATGCATCAAACACTCCTCGCGACAATTCAGTCTACCCCAAGCGCTCCTCTGCTCCTGTGCGCTCGTGCTTCATTCTCCTGCAAGCACAAAAAGTTATCGCAGGCGAGAGATGTTCTACTTCTGCGTGCGTGAGTGGAAAATGACTTTTGACAATTGGGGGCGGAGACAACAAGCTGCATTGGCCTTCTTCTCATTGGCTGAAATCTTAAGGGGTCCCACAGGAAAAAGTGTCAGTAATTTGTCCTTGGCTTCATTGACAAGAACAGACTCCTAAAGAAGTTTTTAAAAAAAATGGCTTAGCCTTTTCAAGTCGATGTCCTGCTGTGCAGCTGTTAGATCAGGGTAATTCAACTGTCTAAAACAAACTTAAACTTATTTGAATATTCTGTGATTGACATATTATTGAATTATAGAGAGAATATGGCATTTATTTAGTTTTGCTATTGTCTCGTGCACAAGGACCCTGTTACGCATGCGGAAGTAGACCGTCTCTCGCTTGCGATGACTTTTTATGCTCGCGGGAGGATGAAACCCAAGCGCTCGAGGTAGTCTGATTTGTCCGTGAGGAATGTTTGATACATGCGTGGAGATGTTCAATTTATGCGTGGAGTTTTGAATAATAAAGAACACCATACAGGTACTACCATGAACACATGAGGTAAGCTGGGGAAGCAGCGTCACCTGGCTATAGCGTACTTTCGGGTTGATAACAGGCAGTCAGATGTTACATATGAACTTGGTGTGTCTCAAAGTGTCATCAGCATACTTGCATGAAGACAAAGCACTACTGGCAGAGTTTGTGACTGACCCAGGAGTGGAGCCCTGTGAGTGACAGACCACAACAATGACCAGTACCTAAGGATCTATGGACTCAGACATCGTTTTTCAAATGCTGCAGGCCCGTTTACCAGATGTGAGGGGTTCTAGACAAACCATTCACAACTTCTCCACCAATATGACAATTGAATGTCAGACGACTGATACAGCTGACTTGACAGACATCAACATACTGAACGTTTGCAGTGGGCACAAGACCATGTGATCTGTACAATGCAGCAGTGGTCTGCTCCTGTTCACTGATAAGTATTGGTTTACCTTGCACAAAAATGATGGTCATAAGAATTGGCTTTGGTGGAGGAAGTTCAACAGTCTGGACAGGCATCACCAGTCAGAGCAGAACAAATGGAAGAGTGGAATGCATTGCCTCAAAACACCAGTGAGGCTAGTGAGGAGGATGAGTCATCACTGTCAAGCTGTTATTGCAGCAAATGGTAAAAATAAGCACTATTTACATGCTTGATTTTTGTTATTTGGAGCTATCTTTATTATTGTCTTAATTTTTGGAGAAATAAAAACAAATGAAAATTGTGTTTTTTCTCATTTATTTTTAATAATATCAAATGGAACTTGTACGTATTTCATTAAAATTCAGACCAAATAGGAGAAGCATTTCTGTAAATAACAATATCTCTAACTTATTGTGAGTAGTGTAAATCAAATTACAATCTCAGCCAACTGGTCTAGTATACATTTGTTATTACTTTTCTTTGAAATCCAAAAGTTAAACAGTGTGAAATGTTGTTGCAGTAACTGTTGCTAATTGAACTCATCAAAATCTCACAACTTGAGACAATACTCTTGAAGTATTTCTTATATCTTCACCCAGAAAATACAAACTTTCTATTGGGCTGTTACGGACTCATTGTTTCTACAACTTTTTCCTCCTGTTTGGTGTTCATGTGAGATAAACGTCATGGTTTGTGTGTACAACAACGTTGGCTCTGATTGGCTATAAAGAAGCAGGACACTGTCCTTAGTCTATCATAATCCCTTATGTTATTGTTAACCAACCAGACAGAAAGTCACTTTATAAAAAACAGTGATCAGTAAGGTGTTTAGCCTAAACAATTTATTAAATCAATTTAAAATAATGCAGTGTTTAACAGTAATAGTAGTTTTAAAAATGTGAACAACCATTAGTTAAATTACACCCTAGCTGAAAAATGTAATGGCTTTCCTTTAAAAAGCGTCATTGGAAACACTAATTATCCATAGTGACATTATGAGGCATAAATAAAATTTTAACTTAAAAGTTTCATTCACCGCAGGTACTTGCAGGACTGACTACTAGCTTCAGCTTTTCTAGCTGGAGTCTGAATGCCCTCCCCATGACTGAGTGGGTTTTCTAGAGACGCGGATGCTTCCGCCCACACTTGCATGTAGGCATGATTTGTCATTCTAAATTGCCCATAGGAGTGAGTGTGTGCAAGCGTGGACGGGTGTTTCTCTCATTTGTCTCTGTAAGGCCTTGTGCTGGACTCGTGACTGCTCCAGGGTACACCAGTGACATCCAAAACATGCACTATTTTTTCTAAACGACACTCAATATAGTAAAGCATATTGAGGTAAGAAATGAAGCCAGAACTGAATGCGTTAAGTTGGAGAAGCATGGATTTTTCTCCACTATTTCCTGAATAAGTGGAGACCCTCACTGTGGTTGACTAATAACAAAGTGACTCATTTCAGTAAGTTACATTTAATTGTTCATTTTTAAATTTTGGAATACAAAGCGCTGTCAGAAAATGCAGTTCATTTCCTCCAAAAGTAAGGCTAGTCATTAAGGAAGTAATTAGAGCTTCTTTGATGACACGGGTGAAATAGTTGCAATCATTTATGTTTTTATAGCTTGTTTTTCATAAACCAGAAATAAATATTAACTTTTTCATCTTCGTAAGAGTTAAAGCTGCCTCCAAAGTGCAAAACAAGGAAAACAGAAAGAGGGCAAAGGATTAAATAGAGGACCAGTCTCTACATAGAGGTTTTAGAGGCTTTTGGTTGAAGAAAGCTGTCAAATTACAACACTATGTAGCACAGTATCCACTCAGAGTGAGGGACATAAGACTGGAGGATTTTCTGAGCTCCATTCATGAAAGCACGAGGAAAACAGCTCTCTGATCTTGGCAGAGCTGTTGGCAGCGGTCATCCTCTGGCTAATTCAGTCCATAAAGCATGAGGATGCCAGCGTTGTGGCACAGTGGTGTTTAACAAATGCAGGAAAGGCACACTGATCCCAACTCAGGGCATGAATGCAGTCAAATATTTGAGCTTGATGAACGAGAAAGAAGTGAAGTGCTCCCCTTTCAGCTTTCACAACAGTTAAATTGTGAAAAAAAAAAGTCTGAGTGGCATGCAGGTTTATAGCTGAGATGTATGGACACTCTGCGGAGAGGATAAGAGCTGTTCAGCTTCATCCAATCAGATGAAGCCTGACAGGATCTGATAGGAAGGAAGAAGAATGTTGTCCATACATATACATTCAGACCTCTAACTTTCTTTCTTAGAGATCAGAGGGTTTCTGTGAAGTGCCTGATAAAAAGTCCAAGAACTCATTTTTTTTAAATCAAAACCTTTATTTATAAACTTTTTAAACATTAACGTCCTTTCATTTCGTAAAATGTTTCTTATGATGGAAGACATAAAGGAAATGTATCTTAAAATTCAATTTCTGAGTATTTTTTAATGAAAACGTTGTGAATTAGGAGCAGACAAAAAACACTGTATTTCTTTTGTAGAAAATACAGTGGACGGGCCACAAGTTCCCTGCTTCGCTCCATTCAAACCCATTCACTTGTAAACAAATAGATCCATTAACGTCTTAGTTGTCCTCATTTGAGCTGGCATCTGGCTCAAAAAGGTACGGCTGGATAGCGCCGACATTTCTCACCATTTCTGTTGTCTTATTAAAACTTGTGGCTAGATTCAAGGACCTGTGTCGAGTTCTTCCTGTTCTTGGGTTACCTCTGTTGCCTGCCGTCTAGCTGCAGAGAGAAGCTACGTATGTTCATTGAGCGGGCTGACCCATTTAGCTCGGACCTCATCAACTAACATTAGCATAATAATCTTAAATAGAAATTATGGCTTTTCCAATTATAACTGGGCCAATTAAGGCAGAGTATGACAGCCTGTATGTTTTTGAAGACAGATGACCGATTGTGAAAAATCACTGTAAAAGTATTGGCCTTTAAAATGAAAAACACAAGTACTATATATGTGTGTGTGTGTGTGTGTACATATATGTGTAATTGTAGACTTTGTGTGGATTATCTCGTGAAAGGGATCTAGCATGAATGGCTTTTCAAAATAATATTGAATGGCCGTCTAACAGAATGCGAGCTTGGAGCGAATGAATGAGCACGCGCGCTGTAAATGAGAGGAAGTAGGACGCTGCCACGAGCCGCTCAGGCGCGTGTGCTCATCACGGCCGCCAGGAGGCAGTATTTATCCCCTAGAATAAAAAGCGCTCCTCTCCGGACTGATTGATCACATGCTGGGAAGGTTGGAAGTGGCGCCTTCATGTCACATGTGCGCACTGACAAAAGTGAATGGCACGCGGGCGCAGGAGTGACACTCATGCGGGCAGAGAGACGGGGAGCTTACCATCGCTGATGAGGGTTAAACCCCTCGCAGGAGGGCAGAGGAACAAGTAGAAGAGGCGCGGAGAGGATGAGCATGAAAGCCGCGGGAGGTTTTACTTTACAAACACCGGCGGCTCTGTTATCCGCTCTTTAAGACTCACGGGGGGAGTCAGCTCAAGCTGAATTCAAGCTCGGAAAAAGTTCGGTGACCGCAGAGCCTACAATGCTTCACAATGGGTCTCACCTGAACACCTCCTCGCAGGTCTCCGTCCTGAGCCGCCCGCCGTGGGTCACCACAACTTTGGGGTGCTTCCTCATCTTCACTATCGTCGTCGACATTCTTGGCAATCTGTTGGTCATCTTCTCCGTGTATCGGAACAAAAAGCTGAGGAACGCAGGTGAGCGCGTGGCAAGTGTGGAGAAGAGAAGTACGCGGGCGCGCGGGCACAAGAAAAAGAAAAAAAGTCAGCTCTTCTTTGAACTGTTTGAATTTAGGACAAAAATACTTAAGTTGTTTTTACCTACTTGAAAAGAAATGCTTTTTTTATTTATTTTAAAAAGTGTTACATATTAAAGTAGCCAAACACGTTATTATTATTTCAAATATTATGACAAATTGTTGATGTTTATGTTATCCAATGGTAAGCAAGTATGACCCTTTTTTGTAAAAAAAAAAAAAAAAGTTTTTGCCTAAAATCTGCCTAAACTAACACTGGTGCTAATTTTCTTTTCTTTTTAAATTTTTTTTTTGTTTTATTTTGAAATCATCAAACTTGACCGACCTCAAACTCCTCAAACACCGCACTCAAGCGCCTCAGATCATAGGAATATTCATAGGAAAGCACAGCAGAGCGTTAATGCTGCTGTCATTGACAGTCTGATGCCACAGGGTTCATTCACCACAGTCTTGTATAAGATTGACAAAGCGGGTGTTCGCCTTTTGCTCACTCGAGGTGATAAAACGTTCATAATTTAATAGTCGGAGCAGAGAGCGCGGCTGAGAAAACCCAAGAGGCTTCTTTGGTGCTCAGATCCGCTAACTGTAACTGGCAGCGGGGCAAATCATGGCTGTCATCATTTGGATGTTGTAGTCGGGTGACTGCAGAAATGTTGGGGTCAGAACCGATTTGCGTCATGTAGATATGTAGCAGATAGAGAGCCCTTTAAGTCACATTAAATGTTAGAGGTTGCAGCAGAATATATGCATCACTCTCTGATCAGCAGTTATTCGAAGGGCGAGAGGAAAACTGTCCTTGACTTTGTCCTGGCCACCCTTTTTGAAAAGAGTTTGTCTTTACAAGTGCTAACATAGGCGAAAACAAAGGGGAATACACTTAAAAAAATAACACATTTGCTAATTACATGTAAGGGGGTTAGAATCCAGCAGCGGGATTTTAATCAAGTATGCCCTTATGATTGTTTATGTTCAAAGCTTAACGTACTGTTTCCATGAGCAGTGCTTTTCTCACCAAAGTTACCTCTCAAAGGATCAAGGAAAGTAGGAAAAAAAGGGGCACAATTGTATTTTGCAAAATGAATTCTAACGAACTAAGTTGTTGACATAGATCCTCGCCTCTGGTGCACTTTGGCTGCTCTCCATGCATGCTTAACTTAAGGCTTTGACAATTCCACTGGCTAAATTATGTATGGATTGGCAGAGGTATTGACTGATATAAAACATTCCAACACACACTTTAATCCTCATTTGTTTTTACAGATATAGGTCTAATAGAAATGTGACTCTCAGATGATTGTTTGACCACATTTTTAACATTTTTGCTGCTCATTTTACAGCATGGGGGAAAAAAAAGTAATTTCCTTTCTGCAGATAAACCAAAAGGCATATCTCTTCTTGGCTCGTGCTACATGTCGTTAGAAACTGCTCAGTGGTCTGACAAGAAGTGGCATGAATTAAATGACGATTAATGAAATAAACTCTGTGGAGAAGCTGGCTTGCAATGCGCTCACACATTGCCGGCAGCACCGCTGTCTTCCTTGTGGCCAAACCCTCTCTCTCAGCATGGAACGGTCGGTGAGTGAGCGATCACGAAGCCAGCAACACGTAGAGAGGGCTTTGAGCCGTGCAGCCGGATGCAGGAGCAGCACTGTGAGCTTAGGGGTCACACCAGCAAATCATTTTGAATATTTGCTGGTAGGTGAGGAAAATTTATCAAGCTAAAGAGAAATCAGATCAACAGGGCAGTGTTTTGGCAGATATTTTGGCAAAACAAGTGTGTGTTTGAGTGTGTGTTTATATGAGAGGTTACATCCAAACTTCACATGATGAAATATTATCTGGTTTAATGGAGCTTCTCTATTTTTAAAAAAAGCTCATTGGTTTGTAGGAGGCGATTGTTGACATGGTGTCATGCCAGGATTTTTTAGATTCATAAATAGCACCAAGAGTTAAACACTTTCCTTCCATTGGGTTACTTAGGCTATTTTTATATTTCTAAAGTCATACTCCAATAATCTTGTGATCTATTTTAAAAGTTTTCCCAGTGGCCTTTTAATTATGATTATGCCGTTTTTAGCCAAAAATAATAAAATAATAAACAAAATCTATGTTTTTTAGGACATAGTTTACCCAGAGCAGCAGTAGGTTATTAAAAACTTGCCTCTGAGTTGTGGGTGAGGCTATATGCACAAAAGTAAGCCTCTGCTTAATTCCCATGATCACTTTATTTACACCCTCTTCTGCTAGCTTACAGCCCCTCACAAAAATGGCGATCAACATTTGAGATTTCCAGCTGTACGGTGTTGAGCCAGATTCCAGCTTGGATGAAGAAAACAGACGTACATGGATCCAATTGTCTGCAAGTGGGATGCATCAGCATGGAGCACCAAAACACCAAAAACACAATTTTCACCAGAGTTGGTCTTCAATGACTTTAAATGGAAATACAAGCACATTTTTGTGAAGTAGGGTTAACATGGAGACATTTCAGGAAAGTTATAAAGGTAGCAGGTTGATTGTCAGCAGACTCTTTTTTTTCAAATTCAAGTGGCTGGCAATGCCGTCAACCAGAGTAGCTGAATGGGAGAAGGACAGGAGTCAGGGTTTTTTTGATATGTCTGCAAGAAGCATGAAAGGTCTGACTTCCACTCAGCAGTCAGTGTTTCTTCGACCTTGTAGATGCTCGGTGTGAACCTCCTCTGACTTTAGCACTGTCTTACACAATTACACTATAGATGTCTCAGAGTTGTTGGTCTGTTACGATTCTGGAATTGTTGCACGTTTACAAGCCGTACTGTCAGAGCATCAATCTCCCATGCCGCCACGGCCCATTTGTGGTGGAAACCTGGAGACCAGAGGCTACACAAGGCCAGTTAATTCAATGTCACATTCAGGAAAACCTATCTGAGGTTATATGAGATTTATGACATGTGGCAACTTCTTTTTTTTAAGTAAAATTTTTTAAAAAGAGTGGATAAGTGCTCTGCGGTCGCGAGGATAAGGTCAAGGTCCGAAACAAAAGGTTGGCCCTGCATTTTATTTCTACTTCTATTTCCATTTCAGTCCTCGGGTCAGCTCTGCTGGTCACTTAAATCACTTTTCTTTCCATTTCTGCTGCTTGACTGAAACTTAAGTAGATTCTTTTGACCATGTCTGCATGGCTGAATGTGTGCTGAAATGAGCAGCAGCAGAAGCAGCGCTTGCTGGGCTCTGGCCAATAGCTCCACATTGTCCTCGGCATTGGCTGTTTGTTTTGGACAGTAAATGCAGTGTTTATCCTTTTCTAGCATTGCATGACTTGGCTGAATGTGGAAAAAATTGATATTTCACCTCCAGTATCGTTTACACTAAAGCTAATGAATGTGTAAGCTGCATTAAAAGCTGTTTGCATGTGTCTTATAAATACCAATAATGTCCCGGATTTGCAAAAATCTGCTGGCTTTTCTATTGGGAAGATTGTTACAACTTGGGCCACTGGTGGGGAGATGAAAACATGGCTGTTACAGAGACACTAATCTGCAGATTTTACACTGGACTTGTAGATTTCACAGCTTCCCATTTTGTTTGTCACTGTTGGAGAAACTGTGAGCCTTTTGTTTCATGCTTGTCAGGGTCTCATCTTCAAAAAAAGTAAAAAAAAAAAAAAGCAGAATCTGAGAAATAAAGAAGCAGTTTCGATTAAAATTTCAACCCTTTTTCCCTCCATATCTGTCTGACTAAATTGATCTTATTTTATTTTTTATCTTTTTTAGGTTTAAGGTACCCAGTTGTCTCAGTTCTTGCTGAGCTGAAACAATTTAAAGCAGTTCCCGCTACAATGACTGCTCAACAGTTTGCTGATACAAGACAGACTCTTCAAAGCGTTCAACTCTAAAACAAATTTTATATTGAGTGCATTTTCTTGACAAGATGCTCTAAAAGGTTAAAGGCTCTGTAAAGCTCCTCTGCCTAATGCATCCTCTAAGTCGTATCGATATCATGTGGCTGTATCATGTGTTCTTCCTTTTGATGACAGGAGGGCCTCTTTGAGAAGACTGCTGAGCCCCCTCTGGCTCACACAGTTACAGTTTCACCTCCAAACGCAGAGGAACAGGGTCTGTCACTTGAAAGCCATTCCGCGCTCAGTTTCTACACGCTGACTGCAGAAATCATCCCAAAACTCTCATTTTAGCATGTTTCACAGAACCGTTCTTGAATCTGAGGTGAAACAAAATGTTTCTTCACAGTGGGTTAATGGTTTTAGAATGTCATGTTTGCTGTGGCAGAACACGTATGGCATTTTCACTAATAACACTAAATAACTAATATGATTAGTGAGATAAAAATTGGAGACGGGTAGGGTAATCCATTTTATACATCCACGCATTGTTCCCGAGGAGTCCCTTGTCTTGGCACGCTATAGAGTAATCAGTTAAATCTGTTATGAGTGGAGGCTCAGTCACCGTGGAGAATGTTGCTCTGACTGGCTTGTGAAGAGAAAAGCGTGCCATTAACAGTTTCAGAAATGTGACAGTCCTGCCCTGTGCAACTTGTTGTTTAGAGTCCTCAAGTTTTTTTTTTTTTTAATTAAGTACAATCTTTATAAAATGCAAAACAATCCACCGAAAAATTCTGTTGGGGTAAAGAAAGTTTTCTTTGCTCTATTGTGTATTAAAAAAAGGCAGTGATTCTAGTTCAAAGGAACAGTCTGACTAGTTTTTGTTATCAGAGACTTTTGGTGACTCTCACTGCCCGCGTTGTTTTTCCTGTTCTCTAAAAGCAACAGTCAGCTCTGCTGGATTGCCTTCTCATGTACACACTTCACTTGCAGTATGATTCAAAAGCAGTCTGTACACAGTCGTTAGCCTTTATACGACAGCATTTCCCAGCTGAAGCAATATCAGGAGATGTCCACCACTCTTTGTTCAGATGACATTTGCAGTCTTTGGGTCAGACTAAAACTGACTTCCACATGCACCGTGCCGTCGCTGCTGCCGCTGGCATAGCCCCAATTCCACTGGGGTGTAAATCTTAAGATGCACTCTTATATTTAAAGTGATTTTTAACTTGTCCTGTCCAACAGCTGAGCAAACAGATATGAGCTGAGAGCCTCTTTTTTAAGACAGATTTTACTGTTACAATCGAGGGTTATAAATCATTGGACACACAAGGTGTATATTTGTATAAACCCCTTTTGTAATTTAAACTAAACTTTATTTATATTATTATGTTTGTATCCTTTTTTTTTTGGACCGGATGGAAAAGAAAAAGAGGGAAGAAGAGAGAGGGATGTCAGGAGGACACAAAAGACAGGGGAAACTGATGGATTACAGAAGTTGGAGGATGACAACAGGGGAGGGAGGGTAGAATTATAACACAACAGGTAATAGGATGCTGGAAGTTTATGATCTTTACAGTCAAGTGTGAATGTTAGTCTAAAATGGGAGGGGCCTGTTCATACATCCAGTTGTTACAAACATACCTGCAGGCTCCAACAGTCTTCACAAACTTGTGAACATACAGCTCACACGCACACTTATGCATACAAACCAACACATGTAAAGTGTTTCATTCTGTCATGAAAACTAATTGTGCAAAGGTGAGCGGATACCTGTGCTCAGGTGAATGTTTATGTTAAGCTGATGTGGATGATGGAATATATAAAAAAGAAAGGAGGGAGAACACCCGGCCATCCCCACACCAAGACCCCTGCTGAGGCAGCGGCAATGACCAGGGCCCCCCTCACACCCGTGCCGTGGGGCCAACGGAGGAGATCCGACCGCCCGGCAGGCTGGCCAAGCACCCAGACCAGGGCCTGCAGGACTGCCACACGACCAGGTATGGAAGCTCAGAGTCCCCTAGCCCCCTAACCCTCCCACTGCGCCAGGGGGCCCATCATGGGGCCCCACCCCCGAGAGCCCCACCACCCCCAGACAAGCTGCCCACC
>BSAI01000119.1:6402127-6424499 GCA_036245035.1 Adrianichthys oophorus | reverse complement strand
CCAAACAAGCCACCACCACCCAGGAGTTCCGAGCATCCACCCACCCCAGCCCCAGGTACGAGCCAGCCCCCCCCAAGGGAGACCCACCCCCAAGCTCCAGGCAACCGCAGGAGATCTAGGAGAGAGCACGGCAGGGGCCAGCCACCCCCACTCAGAGGAAGAATGACCAAGAAAAGTGGGGGTCCCCAAAAGGTGTTGAGAGCATTGCATTTTTTTTTAAAACAAAGCCTGTTCCAAACAATCAACTCACTAAAGAAAAATGGGCATCACAAAAGCTGTGACGCTCTGTTTCTTAGTTTAGAAAAGAAGAGTGAGATTGCTACTGGTAGAAAATTAGTTTTTTTTTTTCCACACTAAAACATTGCTGTATGGTAATCCAGAGAAATTGTGGTTTTGGGCTTATTGACTGCAACTTGTCCCACAATTCACATCTGAGTTATTTAGTTTAGACATCAATGATGTTGAGTAAATGCAGATTATCTGTGTGTGTTTGGGTGGTTAAAAGGCAATAGTGAAATAAGGCACACCTGGCCTTGATAACTATTTCCACATTTTCAAAAAAAAGCAAACAGTGTTAGAGTAAATACTGATTACATTTTGCTTACACTGCATGTGTGCATAGATAAAAAACACACAAGGATACTGGCGAAGGGTGCGTGGTGGTTGCTCAGTTGACTCCACGTGAATTAACAAAGTCTTGTGTTAATATTTCCATTACGTTTTTTTTTTTTTTTTTCTAAACTGAAATGCCTCCAGTGCTTCTTGGTATAAACTTTGAAAATCTTTGGTTGAAGAAGTTCGTTATAACTGATGTTACCAAGGAAGATTTTGCACAACGGCTTGTATTACAGAAGCAATTAATGTTTCTCCTAATCCTTACTTTAAACTTTAAGAAAAAAAAGCAAACAGCAGAATTTAAAAACATATTAATTTTTTCTTTAAGAGAGTTTTCTTGCATTTTTGTATGTCTTTTTGTCAGTTTCTTAGACTGTCAGGTCATCTTAGACAACTGAGAAACATAACAGACATACAGTGATTTTTGCACAGTATTCACACAAAAATACAAAGCAGTGAATTATAAAGCTTCATTTTTTACATCAATTGCCCTGAAAAAGAAACAATGTTGGTATTATTAAATGCATAAAAATTCATGGCCTAATATCAGTGGTAAAGATGAGTCAGAGTTGGGGAGAAATGTTGATGTAGTGTTAGAATGACAGTACAGGAGCTGACTAAATAATGATAATTGGACTGTCTTCAGCAGCCTCCTCTCAGCATTTGCTCTTGTGTTTTTTTTTCCCATTGTCCACTCTACCATGAACAAAGAGGACGACAAACATAAATGGGATGATTGGAATTTCCCACACTGGTTAGGCATTGACGGTTGTCTTTGCTTGTGTCATGAGAACAATGTGTGTAACAGAGATTGGTTGTCAAGGCGTTAAACTATTGTTTTTAATGTTCAGTAAATAGAGTTTGCAACCCTTAAAGAGTCATTTGTTTTATTTGTATGTCAGTACTACATTACAGATAGGATCTTTGTGGTTTTGGTACTTTTCTACACATTCGTGCTAACTAATCTGCCTAGCTTAAAAACCTTTAACCTTAAAACCAGTTTGGTTCTAGTCTTTAGTTATCTGATCGTTAATTGTGATTTACTGCAGGACCAAAACGCACCTTTTATAACTTGGTTTTGTTTGGATGATCAGAGGGCTCTACAACAAGTAAAAAGTAGCATAGTGCAGAAATTGAACCCCTACAGAGGTTTGGAAACTGTGTGTTTTGAGTGTCTTTCAAAAAAATTGCCTGAATGTGATTTAAGATCCTGAGAACCATAATCCAGCAGAAAGTTATTAGCTCTTGTGGACTACACTCACTAGCCACCTCATGGGCACACCTGTCTAACTCCTTGTTAATGCACATTTCTAATTGGCCAATCACAAAGCAGTAACTCAGTGCATTTAGACATGTAGCAATGGTCAAGACTATCTGCTGCAGTTTAAACCAAGCATTAGAATGGGGAAAAAAGATCATTCTAAGCAACTTTGAATGCGGCAGATGGGCAGCAGCAGAAGACTACACTGAGGCTCACCAAAATTGGAATAGAAGATTGGGAAAACGTTGGCTAGTCTGAGTCTCGATTTCTGCTGCAACATTCAGATGGTAGGGTCTGAATTTGGCGTCAACAACTTGAAAGCATAGATCTATTCTGTACTGTATCAGCAGTTCAGGTTTCTGGCAGTGATGGTGTAATGGTGTGGGGAATATTTTCTTGACACTCTTTTGAGCCCTTAGTACCAATTTAGCATGGTGACAATGCCACAGCCTACTCGAGTATTGTTGCTGACCATGTCCATACTTTTATGACAACAATTTACTCATCTTCCTATGGCTACTTCTAGCAGGATAACGCACCATGACGTAAATTTTGAATCATCTCAGACTGGTTTTGTGAACATGGCAATGGGTTCACTGGACTCAAAAGTCACCAGATCTCAATCAAAAAGAGCACCTTTTGGATGAGGTGGAATTTGAGACTCCGAGGAATGTTTCCAGTACCTTGTTGAATCTATGCCACCAAGGATCTAAAATTGTGCAAAGAAGATTACCTGGATATTTATAAGAAACTGTTCATAATGTTAATATCTGCAGCCTTGCCTTTTCCTAAGAAGCATGTAATGATCCAATCACCTAGCTAGTTCTCTGGTGTTCTCACTCCAGTAATAACAAAAGTTTCCAAAGGCCAATACAATAATGCAATTTGACCTAATTTAAAGTCCCTATTTAACCTGTGTCACATGTCTTCAGATTTGTCTTAAGTTTTAGGGCTACCTCATTGCCAGAAGTCCTGTCCATTGCATCATGAACCCATGAGTACTCACCAACAGGAGTCATGGATGTTTTTATAGATGACTGGTTGAACTAAACACAATGGAGGAAAAGCCACCATATAGAGATAATGATCTGGAGACTGATGTTCTCAGCAGTACCAGGTAGATGAGCACATTTAAGTCTGATTTCATGGAAACTGCATGGAGGATGTGCACATTTCAGCTGGTCTTAATATAATTTGGGACAATAAAGCATAGGTGAGAGTACACTTTTAACAATCATGCTAAGGCAATGCTGATATAGTTTACTTGATGGCAATACTAGAAAAAAAACAGTCCAATTCACTCTAAAACTCATGTTGTAATTGTGTTTCCATAACTTCTTGTTCTTGCTTGCTATAGATTTTATAGCTGGGAAAGAGCCTACCATTTTCTTCCACTTATTTAATTCTTTTTTTATTGTAATTTGAAGTAAAACTAGCACTTTGTGAATGCAGAAACAATAAAGCAGTTGCAAGTCTGCCTATTCCAAGATACTAGCTTTCGATGTGTCGATACAGAGGTTTGGGTCCATGTCTTTTATTTCCATGACTTAATACAATTACTGTCTGAAAACTACCAAAACATGATCTTCTGAGCCACTGCCTGAATCAAATACCCAACACATCACAGCCATCACCTTTCTGAATCATTACACTCCCTCAAAATGACAAAACTCTGATTTGTGTAATTTGCCAGGGCATTATTTTTGTGTAGCTGTAAGATAATACAGTTTTATAGCATTTTGTATGAGCTGCATCTTTCATGGAACTCATCAAGTATTAGTTTCTCTTTGGTATTCTCTTATGCAATTAACCATTATAATTTACAGGGAAAAAAGTTTATTTATGCAATACTTGAAGCCTCTATTTGGTTGCCATCTGACTCACAGTGTTTTGTTGTCTGAGTTTTTCTAATAGATACAAGAACATGTTAAAGTCGTGGATGCTCAGCAAGTTTGCCGGTTACTGTGGTGATAGCTGTGATGCACATCAGAGAGGTGCAGTGTTGCAGAGCAGTTTAGCAAGAACACCAATGAATAGGTTGGTGAAAAACACACAAATTAAGGACCCAGAGAAGCCAGCGGGTCATGACTCGGCAATTAGTTTGCCGGAGCTGAATAAATAAACATTGAGTGTGAGAGGATAAGGATCTCTTTCTTTTTACTCGGGACACTTAACTCAAAGCTATAGATTAGCTAATGCCCCTATCTTAATGGTAACAAAATGTAAAAAAAAGAGGCTGTGCTGCTGATACCTTACAGAGAGCATTAGCTACTTTTTTGTGTGCACTTCTGGGCTCTGAAACATGTATAAGCCCTTATGTTGTGTGGTTTCAGCCCAGCTTGCAGATCCACTCTGTGCAGATTTACACTCGAGAGACTTTCCAACTCTCATCAGGATTAAAACTCAAACATCAGATCACATTGTGCCACAGAAGTGATTTGGTAGCACACATATGCAAAGAGGCTGGGAATGCGGGGACGGTAAGATTACTGTTTTTGTTGCCAATCTTGTCAGAGTTGTTTGCTGCTATATCTAGTTCTCAGATATCAAAAAGGAGGAGGTGAGAGGGAGACAAACAGCAGTGGATGATAGCAGAGATAAAGCGAGAAAACAGCTGTGTGTCACACAAATCATACAGTGGGAGACAAACATTTATCTTTTTTTTAAAATCTCTTCAGTGCTGTATTCCTCATATATTCCTCATATTCCTTATATATAATGTAGGGCTAAGGAGTCGTGGGAAAAATTTCTCACAAGAATCCTTTTTTTTCTTGACTGATTGAATTATTGAAATCTCAGTAGGTGCCATGTTGTCATGTTATATTTATGCCTCCTTGCAATGTCATCTGATAAAGAATTAACTTAGCAAGCATTCGTCTCTCTCTCTGTGCCAATTGCATAAGTTCACCAGTTTTTTAACAGCCAGTGCTGCAAGGTGGTCTTAAATATAAAATAAAATAATTATACTACAGATCCATAACACTAAATATTTTTTAAGGATTTTTTTTTTTAGTTCTGACAATTATTTAGTGAAACCATTGTAGCAGACAGCCAATAAACAGCTGAAGTGTTGTGCCGTGTAACAGAACGTGCTGCAAACCCCAAGCATCTCATGTGACTGACAGGCTAAAGTTGTTTCATTAGAGTCTGACAGTCGTATGGAAAAAGATGACTACAGAGATTTGTGTGTTTAAAAATGTAGTTGCTCATAGTGTTTGCTAAATTTATGGCATTCTGTGCTTCCAAATAGAAAAATTAGCTCAATTTTATTTAGACCTGGACATTTTTGGCAAGTGTCTTCTTTGCTGTAATTGAGTGTTTGGCTTGTTTTATTTTTGAAGAAAAGTGCGCTTTGTTCAGTACTTGTGTGCATCTGCATGCATTTAAACTTCACCGCTTGATCCTTTAATAGATATACTTTTCATGTTGCTAGGCATTTATTCCTTTCACACTATGAGCATTTTAAACTTGAAATTAAAACCATTACTCCTACCTGTTTTTGGCACTCACAACACCTGTACAGAAGCTCTGTATAGCAAATGTGGCAGTGATCTAATATTCAGGTAGGCAGAGGTCACTGTGAGAACCTACTAAAATGTATTAAAGCTGTTGTCTGTATTTACACATACGTTAATGTCATTAGTTCGCATATCTCATTGCATAACTGTGGGAACAGCATAATGTACATTAAATATGAAAAAGTGAAATAAATTTAGATGATAATACCAGATGTCCAATTAGGTTTAAAGACCCACTCTGTGTTTTTGGTGCTTTTTAATGTTCTTGTGGCATTTTTCTGGTGATGGAGAAAATATATATAAAAATAAGCTTAAAATAGCTTTCATGAGAATTATTTTATTAAAATTCTTGTGAATCAGGCGCAGATGAAAGCATGTTTGAGAAAGAGGTTATTTGTGATGTAGAAATTACACTGGGGGGCCACAAGCTCCCTGCTCAGCTCTATGCTAATACATCTGAAGACAAATAGATGCATGCACGTCTTTGTTTTCCTCATCCGACCTGGCATCTGGCTAAAAACTGTAGATCTGGATAGCTCCAATATTTCTCAATGTTGTTATTGCACCACTATTGGTATGTTGGGGGTGTGAGTGGCTGTAAGCTAGTGAGACAGAGTGTAAACCAAGAGCTATTAGTAATGGGGAGGGAAGCAGGGTTGATCTGTTCAAATGACAAAGATTTTTTTTATTTTACCTAAAACAGCATTATCATAATTAAAAGACCTCTGGGAACTCTTTTAAAATAAATCAAAAGATGATTGGAGTGAGTCTTTAACATGTCCGCTTTAACATGTACACTGCAGAAACATTAGTATTTTTAATTATTTTTTGTCTTTTATTCTTGAATATTTAATGCTATAAACTCTAATATTCTACTTTTTATCTTTCTTTGTCAGTTTTAAAAGATAGTTTGACTCCATGGTAACCTGGCGCTGACAGCTGTGTTAACTTCAAAGTCCTTAAAATCTCCTTTCTTCATCATAGCCAGTCAGTTAATCTATTTTTGATATATATAAAGGATTATCTGAACAAAAATAACTGCCTGCTGTTATCCATTTTGAGCACAAAAGCTGCATTTATTGCACTTAAATTGCTCAGTTTCATAATTTATCTGAAATTATAAAGCAAAAATGCCCCCCCCCCCCTTTTTATGACATGCCTTTGCTGTATTAAATCCCACATTTCGTCCTCAGGTTTTGCTTCGTATGTCAGTCTCCCACTTTCTTTGTGCTGTTCCTCACACATGCACACTTGATTCATTTTTGTTTTCCTTCAAACTTTATCTTCCAGGGTTCATATTCTATGACACCTTGTCTGTTTGCATCATGTTGATCTGACCATACCACTTCTCTTTAGGGAGGTTTAGGTTGTCACTCAGCACCTGTAGAGGAACTCTGCCAGCAGCACTATATGTCAAACTAGTCAAGCAATGAGATGGTTTTCACACAAAGTTGATTCCAGATTGCATAATGGTCCAGTAGACAGAGTAATGTAAGGGTCCTTTTACATTAGGATAGGTCAGTGAACTTAATTTGACTGGGCGGGGAATGCCGAAAATGTTCATGCCTTTGTTTAGCTTGGTCTACTGGCGCTCTCAGGAAAGCAAAAAAACAAACCAAACATCGCAGAAACATCACTCAAAAGCAGCTTGTTTGGAGATGGTGTTGCTTGAGAAAATCTTTGATTAGAAAGAAATAAAAAGCACAAATAAGAAAACCATCCAGTTCAGACCATTCTATATTTACAAGTACGTGTTTACAGTTACTCTTCTTACAATGTTTGGGCTTCTCACTTTTATAGATATTTTTTTTTTTTTTCTGACTATAACATTTGCATCCATCACTTACTCTGTCTTCCTTTACCTTAAGCCTTAGTCCCAACTGCCTTTACAGATGGATATGGGCTGTCTTTGAGCAAAAAATTGAACAAATCTGTACAGTACACACAAGTGCACAACATTAATGTCAAAGACTTCTCATTCAGCCTGTAGAGCCAAAATGTTCATGCAAATTGCAAAAGGCAACAGGTCATAGCGAAAAGTTAATTAAAATGAAAAGGTAAAGTAGGTGAGACGTAGGCGTGTTGTATGGATTTTTCATTTTTTTCACCACCTTCGAAACCCTGTGCACTGCATAAGTGGCCCATAAGTGCTGTTCTGGTGATAACTGTGTGCTCTTTTCAGGCACCTTTAGGTGCAGCCTGACTGTTAAAAATGAGGAAATTAGACAATTAGAGCGTAGTTTGCATGGTCATCCTACGGGCATCCTATGGGCACTTGCGTATCACGTGCACACCCTGTGTGTGTGGCATTTATGTGGGTTCAATAAGGGGCCAGTTTGTGCATCTTACTAACATATTGTGTGGCGTACAGCTTCACCTGTTTGTCCTAAGTGTGATTTCCATTAACTGTATGAATACTTCACAATACGTTTACCACATGCATGACATCATCATATGTGACTGTACAAGCCTCAAGGTAACTGCAAGACACACCTGTGCTCCCCTCAAGATGCTTCAGCTTTTTTCTACAACTCTCCTCCAGCCCGGACAACCTAAAAACCGGGTGCATGTGTTGAATGTATTCAGACTTGAAAAGTCTTTTGGTTCCGGACAGAGTCCACTTGATCTGATCCTGACCGAGTCAGCTTAATTTCGCCTGAATCGAGTCCTGAACCTTGCACTTGGTCTGTATTCAGATTGCCTTTCAACTGGATGTTTCTGTTTTGAACCAAAGTTTGTAAACATAAGCACTCTTCAGTTTCCTGATCTCTTCAGTTATTGGCCAGGAATTACGAGGGCGGGGCAAAGCGATGAGAGAAAGAATAATGGAAGTCCTAAGCTTTGCAATCCATGTCGGTATACGGTAGTTCACTTATTCAAACTTTATAATTCACTGATCAATTTTGAACAGCTGTATAAACATCAGGTACAAGACTTTTTCCTGCTACTTGGTACTGTGAAGGCATGCTGTAAGGTTGTTACTGAGGAGATGTCTACTAAGAACAGTGTGAGAAGCAATGTTTTAATGAGCCTGCATTCATCCCAGTACATTTCAATGAGTTGCTGCACTTCATCATTGCTCCATGTTTGTCCGCTGCTTTTTCTACTCTGTTTACATCCTTTTTACATCCAGCCATTTTGGTCCATTTGTTCTGCGCCTATTCAGAGTGAGAAAACTCAGAGCAACCGGAGCACAGTCAGATTGGAAACGAACCACCTCAAAAGATGGATCTTAGAACAGTACCTGGTCCTGGACCAGGGTCTGCTTGGGTGCGTTCAGCCTGAAAATCTTTTTCCGGATTATTAGAGGAAATAAACTCTGGTTCAGAATAAATGAATCTAATGTGTCCAGTCTGAATACTCACTTAGTCTTTAGTTTTACAAACTTCACTGAATAATCTCTGCATTCCCACTTTAGTGAACCATACCAGGGTTCCTTTTCAGGCATATCAGGGTTGTTTATTCGGTTTAGGTTAGCCCACCCAGTGAAGACACAGACTATCAGAGGAAACAAACAACCCAGTGTGAAAGCATCCTTTATGTGTTCTGAATGTGTGACAGTAAGTACCAGTGATTTTTGTCCTCACAAATTAAGACAACAGGAGAGCATGCTTTCAGCCATTAAAAAAAAAGAACAAAAAACCCACCAACAGAGCTGACGCTAAACCCCCTCACCTTATGTTGGTCTGTGCTATTTTTAATCATTTACAATAGTATACAGTAGGAAGAAGAAGTCGTTCTGCTCAATTGGAGCTGAGGATGACGCACGTGGGAAGCTTAGGGAAGGCAGATGGAGTAAAGCCTAATGCTCATCCAAGGGGAACTTTGGGAAACATGTACATACTGTAGAGAAGCCAGAGGTTTAACAGCTGGTATGCAGTTACACATAAAAATATGAATGGCCTTAAAGGGCTACAGATGCCAGACTCCAATGTGCTTTCAGGGTGCCCTTGAATGAAGCAGTTGGTCTCATGGTGCAGAAGGAGACTGGTGGGAATAAGCCACTTCCAATCAGGAGATCATTTATACAAAATCAGGAAAACAAGCCACATTTTACCTTCATTTTATTTGCCATTCATTTTGTTAATTATCCTCGAAGGATCAGAGTGATTGCAGAAGGCTAACAGAAAAACAGCTCAGACTGAAATATCTTCAGCACGCTCCTTGAGTCCGTCCTGTGATCCTGTGAGTTAATATGGCAGATTCTACTCTACTGAAAAGAAAGCAGTGGGAGTTTTTATTTTACCAAGACAATTCAAATTATATATTTTATTGTGAAACCCAAAGAATTACAATGCAGGAAGGCAGAAAGTGCACAAAATCTTTAGCAAGAATCAAAGTAGTGACAGTTTTGTTCTCTCTAAAATTCATGTCTGCGAATGAAAGATAAACTGAGCTAATTTTTTCATGCCATTTTGGATTTTATTTTCTTAAGTGGCTCATCTAATAAACCCTTGTAAGTGGCAGCATTGGCAAACTTTTATTATGTAAATTAATGTAAGCCTTTATAGCACTATTAAGGTAGTTGATAAACATAAATGTTTTTGATTTAGCATACATCTTTGTCTAAATTGTCAGCTGTGTCGATCTTCTGACACGTCTGTTAGAGTTAACTGAAGCAGACTAATAGCAAATTTGACAGGATGTGCCTACAGGATTATGTCATGATTTAAGGGGTTTTAAACAGAAGTGTTGCTGCAGCTGCAGCCTTTTCTGCCATAATCTTGACACCCAGCAAATATTATCCTCCATTGCTGAGTCCATGTCCATCACTTAAAGACTGCAAACACACAAGATTTGTATGATCTGATTTTGGTGTGGAATCCTCAATCAAGTCTTTTTTATCAGAGTTTCCTCCTTGTTACAGTTTGACAGTGAAAAAGAGTTTATATACACTTTGTTAAGTTAAGACCTTATTCAGATTGGCTTGAGAATTATGTCTGAGGGAGTTGGACATGGTCTTATCTTTTATTACTTTATTCTAGTAATTTTTGTAGTTTAAGCAGAAGTGTTTTAGAAGAATTTTATTCTAAAGAGACTCAGCTTTTTTCATATCAGAGAATTGTGGGATGTTTTTGTGTGTTTGTTTTTTTTTTTTTTTACAGGAATGATAATGAAGGAAACCTATCTGGTTCTTTAGTGACCCTGGTAAAATCAAAATGCAAGCATCTTAAAGAAAACTGATATTAATATGTCCCTTTAAAGTCAATAAAAGAATACAAAACAACTCTAAAGCTCTGATTTTAATTAGCCAAAAAAAGCCTGTGATGGTTTAAAAGTGACAGTAGAGGCTCTCGCCAGTCACAGCTGGAGGAGAGAAGCTGCAGTGCCAGACCTGTCCTGATGGAAAGGTTTTGTTGTCACGCAACATTTTAATGATCGCCGACGCTCATATAAGTCATGCTAAACTTATTTCTTCTTTTAAAGCAAAAGTTAAGGGGTCATTAGTAGCCCTTATCTGGATTTAGAGAAACAAAGAGCAGTTGGGGGACATGCATTTATAAGGGTCATATGCTGGGACTCAAACACAGAACAGCGAAAAATGTGACACAGCACATGAGCACATGAGCAGGTCAGATTTCTAGTGAGCACGGATTGCTTTATGTTCATGTCAAGACAGCACTGCATGAAGCTGAATATTACCACTGAACACAAAAAAAATGAGTAAATGCAAATTTGTATTACCTTTACATGAGTGATTTCGGTGTTGATGGTATGCTTTTGGTTTAAAACTGAGTATTTGTACAGAATAGGCTAATTGGTGGTTAGACTTGTGCCTTTAACAAGTATCTACACTTACGACTATCTCTTAAAAATCTCAGGGACCATCAACATAGCAGCACCAGAGCTAAAGTTTAAACTATATAAAGTTTAAAAGTTTCAAAATACAGTGCTTCTATAACTTTTGTGCTCCAAGCCAATAATAAACTCAGTATTAATGGTTGGATAATTCCTAATTCTGTCTTGGTTCGAAAACAAAACAATGAATCTTTTAATTTATTTAAACCTAAATTATTATTTTTCTTTTTATTAGAAGTATTTGGGCCACCGTAAAAAAAAAAAGGGAAATATATATATTACAATAAAGTCATAAAAGTATGAGAAAATTGTAAAAAAGATTATAAGAACAAATGGTAAAATTATGAGAAAAAGTTGTAATTTCACAAGGAAAAATATAGTTGGTGGTGTAAGCCTCCATTATGTGCCGACTAAATCTATCAATACACCTATTTATCGTGACGCCATAATGCTTTAGTTTATCATAGAAATCCATGTCAAAATAAATTTGGACCTCTGCGCCTATACTGGCAACAACGGTGCGTCGGCCGGAAATCCACTCCTTGTGGGTCAGGAATTTTCTTTTAAAGAGACTCAGTCTCCTGCAAATCTTTTTCAGTGTCCATATACTTATAATTAAACAATTTCGACTTACTAAAATAGTTTAGTTTTTCCTTATTTGTGAAACCAATGCTGAAGTAACCGCTTACAATGCGGTCTCACTAAATTATTACTTATTTCTCTTAGTTTAAGACTTATTTGTGGTCAAATTTATACTTATTTCTTATAAGTTTACGACCCTAATATCATAAATTTTTTACTTTTTTCTCATAAAGCTACAATTTTTTTCTTGCTAAATTACAACTTCTTTGTCTTAGTTTTATGTCTTTTTTCTGGTAAAATTACTACTTATTTCTTATAATGTAACAACTTTATTCTCGTAAATGATTTACTTTTTTTCTATTAACGCTTCGATTTTTCAACAAACGAACGAATTTTTTTCTTGCTAAATTACGATTTATTTTTCATAGTTATGCAACTTTATTCTGGTAAAATTACAACTTTTTTCTTAAAACTTTTACAACTTTATTCTTGTAAGATTAGGACTTTTTGTATAATTGTATGACTTTATTATTGTAATTTTTTACTCTATATATTCCTATGGTGCCCTCAAAATGCTGTCGTATTTTTAAAATCCTCTCAAATCTTTTTTTTTTTTTTTTTTTTAACGCTCTCACTTTGAATCCCCACCTTGTAGGTGACTAGCAATCTGCATTCCTTTGTGGAGTGTGGAGATGTCAGTGACTGATGTCCTTCCCCTGCAGAGTTATGTGAGGGCACCCATTCAAATGCAGGCATGTTATTGTGATATGTCATAGTTAGCAGTGCAGAGGTGTGCACTAATTCTCAAGAGGAAGATTATGACACATTTCCTGTAGCATATCAAGCTCCTCAGTCCGCCGCTCCCCCTTTAATGAGCAGAAGCTTAGCGAGCAAGATTTCTTCGGCACAGTATGCCTCATTTTAATGACCCATAAAAATGCTGCTTGTGATTATTGTCTAAATTAGTGTTTTGTCACACTTTCAGACATAGTCACACATCGTCTGGGTTGGTTCCAGCTGTGGGGAATTAGGCTGTGGGAAGTAAGGCCTTCATGCTGTTCGTTGCTCTGGGACCCAGTGTGAGTCTCAGTTCCTTCAATGTGGGAACAAATTTATGTGGCACAGTTGTAAGAATAAGAAGTTTAATAATTGATGTGAAATGTTCCAATGCGATAAGGTTTTCCTTTTTTTTTTAAAATACATATACTTAAGAATATTTTTGGAGTTGTTTATGTAAGAGTGTTTGCCAAATCTGTTGGTACAAAACATAGGAGTGGTGCGGCTTTTCTCACCTCTTTTTCAAGGATTGCTGTTAAAAAGAAAAGACTCAAACAATTCTGTGATTAACTTGTTCTCCTCTAGAACAGTACAGTCAGGATCCTTTTCTGTTTCAGGTCTCAGAGAGAATTCTGTTTGCTGATTACAGGATTTGTTAGTGATGATGCTGTTAAAGACAGTATGATATATAATACTTCTCTGTGTTGTGCAAAATGCTAATGTAAATTGTAAATGGATCCTTTTTGCTTTTTTTGTATCTTTTGTGCATCAGCAGTTTCGGATGATGGTCCACTTGCAATAAGGTGGGGTTTCTTTTCATTAGTTTATTTTTAATTCCTTTTTTTTTTTCAAAATGAATTAATTGTGCTGGCATGAGGGTGGAGTTTCTGTCTTCTCATTGCCACATAACCATGCCCCTTTGCTTACCAAAAAGTTTTAAAAGTAGCAGTTCCTTCAAATGACCACTGGATGCTGGTTTTAAATGATAGCAAACTTGTGTAATCTAGGGATGCATCAATTCTGTCTCCACGATTCTATTTAGACATACATTTTTAAGTTAGTTTTGCTTCGGTTCAATATATGACAACAACAACAACAACAACAATAAACCACAAAAAAAAACCAAGCATTTTTTAATATGCTAATAAGCTAGTAACAGTAAAGAAAAACCTTTCAATTTGCTTATCCTAAGCCTGGTGTAATGTAATAATGAATTTACTACAACATACGTGTTTGACACTTTCAATGTAAACATATTCAAACTTATGTAGTAGGGATGTAACGATTCACTTTCACCAAGGTTTGGTTACATGATGTAACATATGGTTTAGTTTTAAACTAGGAATTGTGACATCCATAATGTAAAGCCTAGTTCTTTTTTTTATGGTTAATGCTTTATATTTTAGTCATAGGAACTTTGAAGGGGGGACTTTTTTAAATTGTTTTTTTAGGACTTACATTTGTACATGATATAATGTATATTTCACACTGTATGTTGTCAGGACAAAGTTCCTTTCCAGTCTTCATCCTCTTCAGTGCTTTCTTCACTTCATCCCTAGTGATCTTTTCTGCTTACAGCTCCACAACCACTACCTCTTCTATTGTGTTCTCTAACGTTTTCCTCATTCATCAGCTCTTCAAAGTACTTCTTTCGTCTTTCCATCACACTTGTGAAACCTGTCAACACATCTCCATCCTTGTTCTTGATCTCCCTAACCTGCTGCACAGCACATTCTTCTATCTCTGTTTTTCTGCCATAGTAACTTCTACAGATTTACCTCTCCCTCTGTTGTGTCCATCCTGTCACACAAATCCTCCCACTGTTTCTTTGTTTGGCCTTTGCCACCTCCACCTTCATTTTGTGCTACATCTCTCTGTACTCCTGTCTTCTGTCCTCTCAGTGTTCCACTTTTTCTTCGATAACTTTTTTTTCCACACTCTCCTGAATGTCTCCATTCCACCACTAAGTCCCCTTTTACTCATTCAAAATAACACATGGAGTACCTTCCTCCCAGTCTCCCTGATCTCTTCAGCTTTAGCTGTCCAATGATCTGGAAGAACCTCCTGAAACCTGTTTCTACTCACCCCTAAGAGCCACACAAGACTCTTTCTTCTTGACTTCCTCCACTTAGTCCTCTGCTCTGCCCTTGCCCTCCTCATCTTCCTCACCACCAGAGACATCTTACACAGCGCCAACCTTTGCTGTTTGACTTCCCTGTCCCCAGACACAGTTTTGCAGTCAATGAAGTCCACCACCATCTGTTCTTCTAAACTCATGTCCTGAAGACCAAATGAAAACCCATCAGTTCTTTGTCACCTCTGTTTCCCTCATTGCCCAAAATCTTAATTCTTTTCCTTCTAGGAGTACCCATCCCATTCATCCCCCAGTTGATTTTTTTTTAATGACACATGCCTTGATATAGATATGCTAAATCTTCAGTACAAATGTACTTTGGTGTATGTACCAAAGGTGTATGTAAATGTACCAAAGGTAAAAAGGAAATTTTCTGCTGAGGGCAAACATCTTTTGAAGGACTGTGGGTCAAACTTTTTTTTTTTCAAAATTTTAGCTTAAAATTGGGCTCAGCTCTTTCTCTGTAACTCGGTTAGGTTTGTGGATAGACTAGAGCAGATGCAGACACTTATCCTGTGCATAAAATTACTTACGGGACCACCTGGGCAGTAATGAGGAACTGATCAGTCATTCATCACCTGCATCCAATAATACTTTATAAACTGAATCATCTGTGAAGAGTCTAAAAGATTACTTTGTGCTGTGATTTCAGAGCAGATGTGTGTTTGTGTGGATGATTGAATGAATACGTGGGATGCTACATTCACACCAGACTTGGAAACAAACATTTGAGCAACTGCTTCCAATGAAAAGTCTGTGTAAATGCATGTGTATGATTGTTTCTGGCTTTTATGCTCAAAACTCTTGCATTCATGCAAGTTTATAAGTCCTTTTGGCTCTACGTACAAAATGTCCAGCAACTGAATGCATGTTGAAAGTTAAACCAGTTGAACTTTGATCAGTCAGGAACTTGGTTTTGGTAGTGAAGTATAGCTTCCTTTTCAAAACCCATAAGTGCCAGCCATTTGAAAATCGGTCATGAAGTAGAAATTAAGAATTGCAGTTTGTGCCTGGCCAGAGTTACATGACACCAAGTCTTTAATATTTTGGCATAGTGCTGTGAAAGAAAAAGCCTGGAACAAGATTTGTGAGATTTGCACTGCTTTGATATTTCTTCTCTTCCAACTGTTAGTGCATGTACCAGTGTTGGGTAATGACAGTTCAGTGTGAACACCACATGCTAATGCATTCAAACCCCAAGCTCAGCGAGTTCTTTAACGCGCCACACATGCCCAGTGAGTATGCAGCTTGAGAGTAATTGTGCATATGTAAAGACAAAAGGGATTCAAGCAGTCCTTCACTTTTTAAGTTTAAAAAATAATTGAGTTACTTTTGGATCACTTGGTTAGTGGGAGAACCACAGGTATATCCAGAAAACAGTATTTTAGGAATTTTACCCTTAATCTAGAACCTACTGGAGGTTTTTTCTGAATTTTAATCACACAGATAAGTGTTTTATAAAAGTACAGTGACATCCTTTTACCGAGCAAATGGTTAATGTTTATTTTTCTGTTAATTTCTGATGAATTTTAAAAACACACTGTTTTTTGATGTACATGTTGTTGCAACATTTTTCTAATAATATAAGACTTATAAAAAGAAAATTAAGCTGAAATTGCACTTCCAAGTATTTCTTTATTCTAATTATTGTGAATCAGAAACAGATAAAAAAAAATTTTATTGGAGCATATGACATAAAAAATTTGCTAGGCGGGTCACAAGCCCCCCTGCTTGACCTAAATAGAGGGCTCTCAGGAAAGGACAGGGGAAAGGGGGGGCAGGGTTCCCCACAATTCAGAGGTGAATTTATAATAAGCTACTGTTGGTCTGCATAAGCTATGTCGTGGAAAACAACACAGGTTTTTTGATTTTGTCTAAACATGGCATAATCAAAAGACCACTGGGACAACTTGTATAATCGATGAAAAGATCATCGGACTAGGTCTTTAAACATTTTCATTTAGCATATAGCTGTTTTGTCCTGGTGTGATGGGGAGTAAAATGTAACCTATTTCCTGGAAATCATAATTCTTAATATTGTAGCTTGGGGTTAGTGGTAAATTTAACTGCAGCTCGTGTCATAAAAAGAGCACAAAACACAAAGTTTGTT
Organism: Adrianichthys oophorus; assembly: GCA_036245035.1. Classification (NCBI taxonomy): domain Eukaryota; kingdom Metazoa; phylum Chordata; class Actinopteri; order Beloniformes; family Adrianichthyidae; genus Adrianichthys; species Adrianichthys oophorus. The sequence goes on along the minus strand of BSAI01000119.1, from coordinate 6,407,703 downwards.
ATTTCTATGTGCAGGAGTTAAATGGGAGGTTTGTCCTCTCTGATTAAAATTTTTTTTTAATACTTTAGTTTAAAATTCACAAGTTCTTTATTCAGGCTGTAATGGACACATTTCTGTTAAGATTTTTATTGTTCGAATAATTAAAAGAAAAAATCTTTTGCAAACACTAAGTTGGGTACTGGTACTTTCATATCAAAGTTTAGTTGTTCCAGCAGGAGCACCTTTCAGATTTATCCTTTAGCAAATAATAGGTGATTGAGTCAGACCCTGTTGTTCATAAAAAAAAAAAACATAATTGTACAAGGCACAATAACATTTCAGAACTTCATGCTGTGTCCAATAGCCTCATTTATCAGTCTGTGTTTGAATTTTAGAATAAACATGTCATACATCCAAAACTATGTGGCACCGGCTTTCACATAGTCTTCTCTTGATGAATATCAAACTTAACGGTCTTTGCCAAAAAGGAAAGGAAAAGGGGAAAAAAAACATCCTTTTCTGACATTTTTTTCATTGTAAATAGAAATGTTTGTATGAAGTTGTGCATAAGGACATTTCTATCTGCTTTTTACAGATGTACAGCTTGGGTCTAAGATTGTCATATCAACTCTGAATTGTTATAAAACAAAATACAGCAAATCTGAGCACTCTGCAAACATATATGAGCTGAAAAAATCCAAGCAAGAACATAATTTAAACAAAGCTGCACTAGGAATGGAAGCTAAAGGCTGAAAAGATGATATACATTTTTAAAGGTACTAACAAAACAGCAGACATTTGCTGAGTTTTTGGATTAATGTGCTATATCTCAAAGACTTTCTAAAAGTGAAGCAGATGTTTTGCGGTGTATTTTTCACTGATCATTTATAAACTTTAAGAGGGAAATACTTATGTGTTTATACTGTGGTATGTTTGACTCCTGTTTGTCTAGGATAGTAAATCATATTTTTGTGTCTGGACAAGAGAGGCAATATGTTATTAGGAAACAGCGCGGTAATAAATCTAAAACAGTTAAAATAAGGAGTTAGGTCTTTCAAATGAATAGTTTAGGAATAAATAAAAAAAAAAAATGGAAACCACCACTGTGGGTACGTTTATACAATTCTGATGTTGTCAAGCCTTTACTAAATATCTGTAATGAATTACAAAGGAAAAAATATCACAGTTTTCCATTATTCCTTCAAGCTTCTGGCAGGCCTCATATAGCCAGATCTGTTTTGATTATTTCAATTCTCCCAAAAATGTTAGGAACACAAAAGAATAACCTAAAACTGGGTCATAAAAAAAAAAGGTTTTAATAAGGGTTTGTTGGTTTGTTTTTACTTCAAACATTTTTTGTTTTGCATTGATAAGATGTCTGTGTGTGAACACCAAGGCCAAATCCAAATTCTTACCCTACCCCTATGGCTTCTTACCCTACCCCTACATTTAGCCCTCCAAATGGAGAAAAATTGAATAATAGTGTCTTCGAATTCGTACGGGCCAAAAAGGCACTACTCCTCGATGACGTCATCAATATTTACCCGTAATCTACGTTAGCGTATAGCTGCCAGTGCTTCAAAATGTTGGTTTTATAACTTTAAAAAGTCATGCTAAAACAAAGGCTCATTTACTTACATTTAAATTAGTGCTGTCAATAAATTAAAAAAAAGATCAGATTAGTCACACTTTTAGGTTGTGATTAATGATGATTATTCACGTTTTACTAGGTACATTTTATACGACAATATGCGGCTTTCGAACAAAAAAAAACCCATAAAGAAAATTTCTCCTTAATTTTTATTGTCTGACATGTTTACATTTCTAAAGTGTCATCACCGCTGCTTCGGCGGAGGTCTTGGTGTGGGGATGGCGGGAACTCTCCCTCCTTTTTTTCACATTCCATTATTCACCTCATCTTAATATAAGCATTCACCTGAGCACAGGTTTCTGCTCACCTTTGCACAATTAGTTTTTGTGACAGAATGAAATGCTTTACACGTGTCGGTTTGTATGCATAAATGTGTGTGAGCTCCATGTTGACAAGTTTGTGAAGACTGTTGGAGCCTGCAGGTATGTTTGTAAAATCTAGGTGTGTGGACAGGCCCCTCCCATTTTAGACTAACATTCACACTTGACTGTAAAGATCATAAACTTCCAGCATCCTGTTTCCTGTTGTTTTATGATTCTACCTTCCCTCCCCTGTAGTCATCCTCCAACTTCTGTAATCCACCCGTTTCCCCCGTCTTTTGTGTCCTCCCGACATCCCTCTCTCTTCTTCCCCTTATTTCTTTTCCGTCCGGTCCAACAAAAAGAAGGATACAAACATAATGAATATAAATAAAGTTTAGTTTAAATTACAAAAGGGGTTTATACAAATATACAATTTGTGTGTCTGAAGATTTAAAAACCCCAATTGTAACAGTAAAATCTGTCTAACACAAGAGGCTCTCAGCTCATCTCTGTTTGCTCAGCTGTTGGACAGGACAAGTTTAAAAAAAAAAAAAGGAATAGACCTGTGAAAGAAAAGGGCTGGAGCGAGATTTGCACTGCTTCCACATTTCGCACAAAACCTCCTCCATAGTACATGCACCAGTATAGGGGAAGCGGCAGTCCAGTGTGATATGCTTGAAGCGCGTTCAAGAACCCAAGGTCAGCTCATTCTTAAAGGTGCATCACATGCCTGATGTGTATGTAGCTTAAGGGAATTTAGCTGTGATTTATAGTTAGAATTAGTTGTATGACTGGGATGTAAGGTAGAGTTCAGGAATCTGATTCCTTTGAATGCCTCAAAATCTTATCCTTATTAACTATCCATGTACTATATATTTTCTTGTCAAAGCTATGTTGCAAACATGGCACACATAATCAACAGATACATAAATGGAGAAACCATAAGTAAAAGCAAAGGGATTTCAGCTTTTTAATGTAGTGATTAGTGTAAATATGACATATGACTTTAATGGTAAAGCAAAGCTGTTACAGTCCAAAAACAGGAAGTTAAAAGCTGTGTCCATCTTATTCAGCTGTGGTGACATTAAAATAGAAAAAAAGGCCTGATAAGCTGTTAAGCAGAGCAGTAAAATAGTCTGTCTTTGTCAAATCATCTGACTTTTGGGTTTGTAAGTTCAAAAACAAGAGACAAGACGAAAATAAGTCAAGAATCCCAGCTATGTCTTATGGGATTACACTGAGCTCTCGCAGGTCATTTGGGATAAGATAGGATGATGGGAATAACTACTACACACACTAATTATACGTATTAGAGCTCAGAGGTTGTTGAATCCATAGCTTAACCTCATTTTACCACACCAAGAGCAAAGATATACCAAATTATACACCACTTGTGACAGTTATATAACTCAACATCCAGACTGCAGTAGTGGAGAGTGGCGGGTGGGGCGGATTTGCATCTTGCCCACTAAATCTGATGTGGATTTTTTTTCTCTTTATCTGGTGGGTAGATTAAATCCAGAAATGGATGTGTAACTTTCCAGTGAGCAGATATTTTTTTTTTAACTAAAAACTGATCTAGTCTAGCAGGTTGAGGCAATGAAACATCCTTCACCATCTTTCATCTGAATTTTTTGTTGCTGTTGAGGCAGAGGTGAGAGAAGCGGCAAGGGATAAAGGCTGCGTTTGAATGAAAAACATTGAATGCAGACAAATCTCAGGCTTTTTTTTAATGCAGCAACAGGAAAATAATGCATAGAAAGAGGTGGGGAGTCAGGAGGAGGAGCAGTATGTGGTTAGGGTCAGAATCTTCAGGATGGAAACAAAATAAACAAACACTGAATATCCTGGTGGCTGGTGCTTGGCTAAGTGTTTGAAGTAGTCATCTCAGTTTCTGTTTGCTTTCTGAACCTTTTTCCCATGCATGTTCAAGTAGATACAAACTGGGCGAGTGGCTGGATGTGTAAAGAACTACTTCAAGTTGCCATATAAAGCTTCCTGTTACCTCAGCCACTCTGGCTTTGGCATTATTCTTTTATAGATGTCATTTTTTAAATGGGAGATTAATTTTTACATTTTTGCAATGCCTTACTTTTTTTTCAGACTAAAAATGTATTTAAATTCTTCTCAAACAATAACCATTAGCCACAGCGTTACCTACCATTTTATGTTTGTCTTTTATTTGTTTTTAGACTATTGAGTTTTATGAATTGCTTTTGTTTTAACCTATGTTTATATGTGTATTTTATGTCAAGCCCATTGTCTTCTAAACATATTGATGAAAGAAACAAATATTGCAGTAGCTTTTCACCTTTCAGCACAATCCATCAGGGGTCGCCACAGCAAAACAGCTTTCATTAACTCCCATAGATGGTTTGGTAGAGAGTTTTACCCCGGATGACCTTTCCGACACAGCCCTGTATTTTATCTGGGCTGGCGACCAGCACAGGGACACCCAGATTTGGTTCTCTTTGTGGCTACATAGTTAGACAGTTGCATGAAGGGTCTTGCCTGAAGACCTACACCAAGCCATCTCTACCAATAAAGTGACTGATTGATTAAAAATGATCAGAACTCTTCCCCTAGTTTGTGAAGTCATACTCATATGTTGATCTATTAATAAACTATATTCTACATTGTCTTTTTTTTTTGAAAAATAGATATAATTGTATTAAATGAAAATAAAACATCAAATACAGTATTTTTTTGTTTCCTTTTGCTTGGATTGATCACAAACCATATTTAGTACTTTAATTGTGCTAAAGAAAGAAAAAATGTTCATTTTGATTTCATACTGGGCTGTTTTGTCCACTAAAAGGTTTGTTGTCACATATAATTAGTTTAATTTGGAAAGCAATAAAGCTCCTCTAAACTCTCCTGTGGACCTTGAAAGCAAATGCTGTTATTTTCTTGAAAACCAAGGGCCTCAGTTTGTCTTTTAAGTGAATCCTGGTGTGGTTCTGCATACAGACATGGCATCGGTGCATTTTGTTGATTGAACATCCTGCTTTCTAATCCAAAAGGAAAATCATTGAAAGAAAACAAAAAGTTTTAAAGCGTCTTGTCCACAAACATTGTGTGGTTAGAGGGTGAAAAGTTTTATCAAAGTAAAATCTCTGGTCAAGGACCGGCAGTTTTTTCCTTTTGCTTTTTTATTCTTCTGGTCTTCACTTGTGTTAGACCACTTTGTTATCAAATTTACAGCTGTTGAAACTGTGTGACATTTTGTTCTGTGGAAAAAAAACTGAAGTAAACACGATAAAAAAAAATAGAAAGATGTGGAACTTTTCTTCATTTCCCACTTAATCCAACTAATTCTAGTGGATTATCACAGTGTAAAGCAACCCAAACTTCATTAAAGTACCCCAACTGTAACACAGGCAGAACAGTTAGTTTTTAGTTGGCCCCTTTTACACAGCCTCATAAGTTTCTAAAAAGTCTTTAAATTCAGGTTCTGCTTGCAAGTGTAGGCTGGAACATTGTAACAGCAGGATGAAACTTCAGTAACATACTATATTACATGGATAATGTAACATTTTACTAAATGCAAATGACCATATCTTGTATTTCATTTCTTTTTTTGCTACATGTACTGTACTTTTTGCATATAAAAGCCTTAGTTAAAAAAAAGAAAGAAACTCCTT
>BSAI01000119.1:6364276-6397127 GCA_036245035.1 Adrianichthys oophorus | reverse complement strand
GGGGGATGCCCAGAACTCCTGGGTGGTGGTGGGCGGCTTGTCTGGGGTGGTGGGGCTCTTGGGGGTGGGGCCCCGCGCTGGGCCACCTGGCGCGGTGGGAGGGCTGCTCTCCTGACTGGGCTGGGCCTTGCGCTCTGCGCTTCCGTACCTCACTGCGCTCGGGTGTTGGGGGCCCGTGTGGCTGTCCTGCGGGCCCTGGTCTGGGTGCTTGGCCGGGCTGCCTGGCGGGTGGATCTCCTCCATTGACCCCACAGTATGGGTGCGGGGGCGGGCCCTGGTCGGCGCTGCCGCCTCGGCGGGTGTCTTGGTGTGGGGATGGCTGGGGGTTCTCCCTCCTTTTTTGTGTATTCCATCATCCACTTCAGCTTAACATAACATTCACCTGAGCACAGGCGTCAGCTCACCTTTACACCTTCGAATAGTGTGCGTGACAGAATGTAATGCTTTACATGTGTTGGTTGGTATGCACAAGTGTGCGTGTGAACTGGATGTGGACAAGTTTGTGAACACTCTTGGAGCCGGCAGGTATGTAACAGATGAGTGTGTGGACAGGCCGTGCCCATTTTAGACCAACACTCACTATTGTAATGGGTATAAGCTCCAGCATTTTGTTGCCTGTAGATTAACAAATCTACCTTCCCTTCACAGTAGTCCTTCTCTAACTTCTATAATCCACCATCTCTCTTTCCCCCCCTCCACCCCCCAACTCTCTCCATTTCCCCCTTTCCTTTTCCGTCCGGTCCAACAAAAAAGACAAAAAAAAAAAAAAAATCAATATTAATAAAGTTTGGTTTAAATTACAAAAGGGGCTTATACCAACATACATTTTGTGTTCGCTATGATTTATAACCCCTGATTGTAAGAGTAATATCTGTCTAATACAAGAGGCTCTCAGCTCATATCTGTTTGCTCAGCTGTTGGACAGGACAAATTTAAAAAAAAAAAAAAAAAGAAAGAAAAACGACAGTCTGTGTTACAATCCAGAGTGCCTTATATATGGATTCATTCTGGTTGTACATCCTGATGTCGCAGCGATCTTGAGAGGAACACTTTATTACAATGTTAATTTTTTTACGAGTTGCAAATCAGGTTATGTGCTATCGTACATAGGCTAACGTGGCTAAAATGTAGTGGTGTCGGACTGTGTGTTTTCCTTCTACATTTTTTTTTTTACATATTACTAACAAAGTTAGTTAGCATAGTCATAGGAAGGTTTGTTTTTGCGGCATCAGTCTGTTTTTTTTACATGTTGCAGACAGGGTTAAGAGTTAACGGTAACGTAGCTAATGCTTCTAATGTGGCTAACATGTAGCTGAGTCAGATTGTGTTTTTACATGTTATTAACAATGTTGGGAGTTAGCGTAGTCACACTAATGTTTATTTTAGCAGTACCAGTCTGTTTTTGTAATTGTAAGCAGTTAATAAAGTCTAACTGACCGACAGACTTATGACTGACTTGTTTGTCTTGGTTTATGTGCCCAAAATTTGGTGTGCCTTATATGTTGCATTAATTTGAAAATAGACCATTTACTGATGATACGCCTTATAATCCGGTGCCCCCAATAGTGAGTAAAATAAGGTATATAATGTTAATAAAGCTTTTCTCATAAGGAAAACTAAAAAAGAAATTTAAAAAGTTTTTATAATAAGCCATACACTTATTATTTATAAGTGAATTTGAATCCCTGCTCATCAATACCTTAAAAAAAGTTTTAAAGAATAAACAATCACATTTGTTTGTGTGCTTATGTCAACTAATCAAAAAAAAAAAAAAATCACAGAGCAAAATAAATGATAAAGGAAGATTAAAGGTTGCATAAGTTGTCTATCTTGCTCATATCTTTAGCCTTAGGTCAGCTCACCGGTCACTCTTTCTTAGAAGTTGTTTGAATGTCCAAAGTATTCTATAGATGTGTGCTGCAAGAACACACAAACTCTTTGTCTATCAATATTGATGTGAAAGGAAAAAAAAAAGCATTATGTGTCTCATGTTTTGACATGTTAAAGGACTTTTGGTTTCACAGTGGAGTATTGCACATGAACACAAAAGGCTTTGTAGGGGCTGTGTAAATCTACATTAGGACAGTACAGGAGGTGCAACTGAACCACCCGGGTTGCCCCATTATTCCACAATGTTTTTCGAAAAATAGCTTGAAAGGAGCAGTATCTGTAGCAGATTATATTCCCAGTTCTTTCACCAGGGATCAGTTGTCTTGTGCAGATTGTTTATGATGCATGTGGAGTTGGAGCACTTGTAACACAAGACTTTAAGATATTTATAAAAATGCTGGATTTATGGTGTCTAACACTAAGCATTAGCTGCTTAATGGTAAACAAAATGAACCTGAAGGTTGTACAACACCTGTACTGAGGAAGCTTTGCTTACACACTGAAAGATACACACTAGCATTCGCTGTCCTGGATGATAAGCTCACCTCCATCATGTATTAAACTGCCTCCACAACCGTGATTAAGTATATTATTAATTAAAAGTGGCTTCTTCAATTTTTGGGCATAAATATTTACTGTTAGACATTTTTCTCGTCAACTTTTATAGCCACACATTTTTCTTCCAGGGTACTAAATTCCAGTGAATCTACATAAGAGCTGTTTTTTTATTGTCCAATAATCCCAGTAACCTTGAAGTATGTCATTTAATTATGAGCAGCAGTAACTCCTTATTAAATACTTGCTTTCTAGGGACGTCAATGATTTAAATGGGATCAATCCAATCTTGTGATGGGATCAAGCTGCTTTGAAATTGCAATTGGGAGTCCAAGCCGCCCTATAATTGGCTGCTGTGTGAACGTATCTGTGTGCGACTGAGTGATAAGTACTTACATGGAGTTTAAGGCAAGCAGACATTATGGCTTGATTAGTTTTCAACACCAACAAATATATATATATATATAAAGATAAGATTGTTGCAGGACATTGTCTTAAGGTAGTAAAAAGATATGTTCCCTTTCTAAACAAAACGGCTGCCTCTAGGAGTGAAAAATACAAGCTGGCACAGTTGTTATGGAATAAAAAGGTCTATTATAAAACTAATGGCTGTGTTGGTTTGTGTAAAGTAACAGTAGAATATCTTAGTCATGCACAAAGAAGACAATTCTCCCCATTGTATGAGCTAAACTTCTACATGTTTTGCTTGTTTTAGTAGTTTCTCCTTAACTCTTTGTAAAGAATTGTAACTCGTGCTTTGGTTTTTGAAATGGAAAGCTTCACATTAGCCCCAGACATTTTTATGTCTCTTTTTAGTGTCAATCTCATCAAATTGTTGTTTTTTTTCCCTCAGTTGTTTAATAACCTTGGAACTTTTAAAGACTCACATTTTAAATGCTGCAAGGCTTTTTTTTTTAAAAGGTTTACTTCTGTTAGATGTATAATTGTAGTCTTTTTTTATCTGCGTCAAGTGGTCTGCAATTTATGGAACACCCCCGGCAGGGATGACTGGGGGTGGGGGATGGTTATGTGCATCCAGCATTACACCCTGCTGGATATGCACTGATAAGCATCTGTTTTGAACTATTTATGTAGGAGACACTGTGTTGATCATAGTGTCTCCCCAAACCTCATTTGAGTGATCTTGGTGGTAGATGTCTGTTTTCATGAGCGCCAAACCTCAGGATGTCATATTTCATTTCATCACTTTCAGCTGCTAATGGTGGCTCCATTTAACAGGCAGGTCTTTTCTGTGGTCATTCTTTAACCTGTTTAAGCTGAAGCTAAGAAAATGAAATGTTTCCACATCCTTCATGTGACTGTCTGTAGACAATACATGCGTTCAACTGTACAGTAGGCCTCTGTCTGCAGAGCTGCACATTCTCACATAACTGACATGATTTCTGTTGTCTCTCTTACACAAGAGTTTACTTTGTTTCATGCATTTCAGATTCAGTTGCTAATTTTGTGTGTCAAACTCAGATAAATGGAACAAAATTTTGGTATGTTAGCATCCACATTTTTTTGCAAGGATGCCTTTGCTTTTTGACAAACCTGCATCATTTGCAGAACAGATTTTGCTTTGATTTAACCCTAAATATACATTTGTTAAAAGAAGTTCAGTAGTTCATGTTTGATGAACCCAATTCTGAGACCCCTATCTCATTATCATGATCAAAACTTTTTTAAAAAACACTTGAATGTAACTTGGTCCATGTTTTCTGTCCTGTAGTGCATCGCGATTCCACTAGAAGCCATAGAAGGATTTTTCCTGCTCATTTCAAACTGGCTGCTTCCATGAAATTTAAGACACTTTTGGCAGGAAAAACTTTTGCCAACTTTCAGAACTTTACGGTGAGAATAACTCGTCTATTGTAATTCTTTTTTTTTTTTTTAATAAACACTTGGTGTACTGAAAAAAATCAAATTTTGTTGATAATTCTTTTTAATACAGTAATACCATGTTAAAAATGTGTATCAAATTTAAGACAGTGTATATATAGGGTACTTTTTCTGAATACACGCAAATCTGTGTTTGTAAAGTAAAAATTAGAAGTTAAGAACCAGATAGTGATAAGTGTTAAGTTAAGAATGAGATAATGATCAGTTAGGTAAGCAAAACAAAGCAGGGGTGGGATTATATAAGGTAACTTGTTCCCACTCCCTTTCAAGCAATCTACTGAACTTCTTTTAGCAATCTTAATAGTTAATAGTTTCATTGTCTCATGAACTTTATTCAAAATAGCAATTATGTTTAATAATGTTTAAGAGAAATAATTGAATTATTTACTGGTGTGTGTGGACGTATGCGTATTTTCCAATCAAATTTTATGATTAACAAATAAATGATCCTATTTGCTATACCTTTGTATAGATAGAAACCTCTTTTGTTTGTCTTGTTTTTGCATTATTCTTGCTTTGTTTGCTTGAAACGAACCATTTCCAATCAAATCCAATCTATACAAAAATATTTTAATAATATTGCAAAAAAGTTTGGTGGATTTCATCCAAGAGTTTAAAAAACATCTTAGTTCCAAAAAAAAAAAAAAAAACAATTCTGACAATTCTTTGATGTAATGGGCTTTACAGGATTCAGGATTCTTCAATTGTTTTCGGTTTGCAGGTCAATGGGTATTTTAAAGGGTGATAGAAGACAGCAAAGCAGGAGTTACAACGTAGTCAGAGCAATTCTGAGACCTGGTTGGAGTCAGTCTGTCACTATTTGGGTCAACCCATCAAGCCCCTGCTACGTTCTAGACAGTCGGCCTTTTTAGATGGGTTCTGTGCTCATGATGCCACCTGTGGAATACATGATGGAAGGCAGACAGAGACTGAGCATGTCTTTTTGTGAACAAAGAAGGATAGAGATAGGAAAAGATTAGATTGTTTGATGAGAAGCATAAAAGAAAAAGAAACATTCACGTTAAACCAATCAAAAAATAAAATGAAGAAAACAAAAACAGACAATCGATCACATCTGAGTATTGTAAATTAGTTTATCAGCACTGGTTAGAGTTCTCCTCAAGCAAGTGTCATAATACTCGTTTTGTGATGAGGAAGGACATATAACAAGAAAAGTAACATAAAATTGTATTTCTGATTTTTATTTCTTCCTTCAAATTGTTGTGAATCAGGAGCAGACGGGGAAAAAAAAGCAGACGGAAAAATCTTGTAGCAGTGACGTAGGTGCTACAATCAGTGGGCCACAAGCTCCCTGCTCTGCTCCATTCTCATGCATCCACTTGCAGACAAATAGATCCATGGATGTCTAGAATGTCTAAAAACCTGCATTATTAAAAGACCATTGGGAACGCTTTTACAGTAGATTTAAAAATGATTGGAGAGGGATTTTAACAAAAAACACTTAAAACCACAACAATTTGGCAACATCCCCAAGGCACACACTTCTGTGAGAAGCCATCCCATTCTTCAGGCAGCCTTTGTTGCAGCCATTGTTGATTGCTCTGGAACGTACGGCACACTTAAACTCATTCCATCATTGTTGTTGGGATTGAGGTCAGGTCGGCTGTCAGACCATTCCATTTTCTCCTTTCCCTAATTCCGGATGTAGCCTTTGATAAACACTTCTCTGTGAGATATGACGATATGAAACTGCTATTGGTTGCAAAGTCTCATCTTAAAATTGCTCTGCATTGAGATTGCCTCTTATAATAAGTAGACTTTTCTTTTTTTCCAGTGTGTGAAATGCTGCCTCCCACACCAACGCAGTGCCCTTACCCAAAGATATTATCGAGCAATCATCAACATAACTTTGTCTTCTTCTGTCCCACCGTTTGACCCTAAGATTCAACTGCCATACGCAGTTAAGTGCCAATTAGACCCTTTTGCCATCCTGTTAAGGCTCCAAGAATCAACAGTGTCATCAAAAGACAAGATCTGGCCATTTTCCTGGCTTCATATTTTTAGCTCTTCTGTTCATCCCATAAATGCTTCTTCCTCACAAAGGTGATGCATTTTTAAGGTAAATAAAACATTTTTATAACAGTAATAAATTATTGGTAATCTAACACAAATCTACAGTGCAGGGCTGTTTATATAATTATAGTTCTCATTATTGTTTAAGCGTAAGTTCATAAAAAAACATTTTTAGTAAATGTATCAAACAAAAATTGAATTTATTTCTGACAAAGTAATGAATAAATCAAGAAATAAATGGCAGACATACTCGAAACTTGATCAACGTGTTCATCTTCTTGTTTTTGAAAGCTCAGTTGGTTAACTGAAGGTCTGGCATGCGGGAAAACAGGATTCGAGTCACAAGGGGCGCAATGAGCTTCATCTAGTGTGGGTCCTTGGACAAGACCCTTTACGCTACTAACTATGTAGGCACAAGGGGGCCTAAGTCTGGGTCCCGGCTGTGCCGGTTCCCAACTCAGATAAAATACAGGGTTGTGTCAGGAAGGGCGTTCAGTCTCAGGAAGGCCAACCAGCGTAATAAATCTCAGCCAAACTACCTGTGCAAATCAGTGAAAACATGGATTTGCTGTGGAGACCCTTGAAGAGATAAGTTGAAAAGGTGAACAATAGCGGTTACGCAGTCAACTCTAAGGAAACTAGTTGGAATGATTATGAAAAACAGATGAACATATATGAAAAATTTAAGGGAACCATAACATCCCAAGTACCTTATACTGCTTGAAGTTCTTGCTTCCTGCAGTATTTTTTTTCCCTTTCAATAACAGAAAAAAAAAGTTCCATGTACTTTAAGTGCTCATTGAAGACAATAAAGTTCTTGAAAGAGAGTTTTGATCAAATTACAGAATAAGGGAGTGACTTGTTAAAATCAAACATAATTTAGTGTATGTTTGACTGTATGTGAGAAACCAATGAATATATATGAGAACAGGACAAAGTAAGTGTGATGTCACACATAGAAAATGACTTGCTTCCAGATCCAATGAAATGAAGTCAATTCAATTGCCATTATTTCACGATACAGATAGTGTCATGTTGGTTCATCGTCAGTAAGCAGCGGTTGATCTGAGTCAAAACTTCTATGACCCCCACTCATGCCACTCTGGCCTCAGGAGTGAGCTTGTTGGAAGTCCACACCCCTACCACTTGAAAGTGGGCTTGGGGCAATCTCTCAAACGTTTCAAACGTTCAACTTGAGAACGTATACTTTTATTGAGGTATCTGATCAGTTTTTAAATAACTTGCACAACGGAAAAAATATGAATTTCTGTGTTTGCCTCTGCATATAAGTAGGCTAACACATATCCTGCTATAAAAGCTTTTATTTATTTTGATTTATCATCCAGTTAGACTTAAATCCAAATTGAAATCCCCCTGAGAAAATTGGCATTGCACTAGTGTGTAGCACATTGAATTAAATCGGAACTTGGGAATCAGGTTTGGGAAATCGGTTCAACGTTTGCTCTTTTAGAAACATAATTTTGGACTGAGGTTGACGGAAGGGAATCTAAACAGAAATAGCAATTTATAAGACTTTCAGCTGTCCTACTTTTTGCTTTCTGTTTTGAATTTCACTCTGTAGATGAGGTTTCGCATGTAATTCATACACAATGTAGCGGGAGCTGAACGCGGGAGTGCAGCTCAGTGGGGAGCAGCTGTAGATCACTCTAGATCTTAGCAGCACCAGCAGCTAAATGAGATGGAGCCACATGGTCCACTCAACTCGCAATCCCCTCCGGGTATCTGTAGTACAGTATCCTCCACTCTGTGACCTGATGCTTACCAAGATCAATATTACCCCAAATGAAAAGACTCTTGAGATAAAGACGAAAGTCTGGACTTCAGTGCAGCTAAAAATTTATCATTTTTGAGCTTTGGTCCAGCAGCCTCATTTTCATGTAGTTCATGACACATGAAGATTGTATAATTAGATTGACAACATGACATTGGATAAGTTGTCTAGAGGGTTTTATCTAGAAGACGTGACTGGACCTGTCAGGCTTTGTCATGCCACCAGCTGTGGGGGCCTGCCTGAGATCCAGTGTGACACCACCCGTGGTGGGTTTTATTTATTTATTTATTTTTTATCTCTGCTCCTTGAACACAAAAAGTAAGCGTGCCAGACAGGTATTTTCACAACACATGATCCTCAAAATTGATGTGGTTGCCATGAGAAAGAGGCCAAGCAATTTGTGATTGACACAACTTAGTGTGGCACTGGAGATCGAAAAGGTTTTTGGCAGTTTTTACCAATACATCCCATCATTTCTGTGAGGAGTGTTTGTTTTTAGAGGTAAGCTGGGTAAAGCATGCTATTTGAAAATAATCAAAAGGATTTGCAGATTTTTTTCTCCTTGCTATATTTTAAAATGTTTACTTATTCAAAATAAAAATGTAATCGTTTAAGATTTAACGGTAGCTTTGTCAAAATAAGCTGTTGCTTTAAAAAAAAAATAATCGCATAAAAACTTGAATGCAGCATGGCTTGAGCTGAGATGGAGAGGAAAATCTTACATTTTTGAAACAGAGAAAGTCGACGAAACAACAATATCAATTGCTGTAATAAAAGTATTAAACTTATTACTATTAATTAATTATTTGCATTTTAGTTCAAACACAAAAAATTAAGATGTATTCAGACTGGACACATTTGATTCGCTTAAAGGGAACCAGAGTTATTTTCCCCTGATAATCAAATTTTCAGACTGAATAAAACCCAAGCGGGTCCTGGTCCAGGACCAGGAACCACTCTCTCACCCATCTTTCAAGGTGGTCTTGGTTTGTTTCCAATCTGAATAAGATCTGGTTTGCTCTGACATTGATACAGATGTTCAAAATTGATCAGCGAAATATAAAGTTTGAATAACTGAACTATCCCAACAAGGATTGCAAACCTTAGGACTTGCATCATTCTTTCTCTTGTTGCTTTGCCCCGCCCTGACTGAATGACTGAAGAGATCTTTATTCAGGTGGTTTTGTTTGCAAGCTTTGCTTCGAAGCATAAATGTCCGGTAGGCGCCAGTCTAAATACAGACCAAATGCAAGGTTCAAGACTTGATTTGGACCAAATTAAGTGGACTGTCTGGACTAACAGGCTTTTCCAGTCATAAACCCTGATAATATGAAAAGATTTTCCAACAAAAATCCGGATTTTTATTTTTAAATTAAATTATGTTTAAAATAATTTAAAGATGAATAAATTCAGGTTTTGGTTTTGTGAAAGATGCATCTACAAAATAAATTTATACATTTACGGGTATTAAATTTTGCACGGGCTGCACGGTGGCGCAGTGGTTAGCGCTCCTGCCTCACAGCAAGAAGGTTCCCGGTTCAAGCCCTGGCTGGTGGACCTTTCTGTGTGGAGTTTGCATGTTCTCCCCGTGCATGCGTGGGTTTTCTCCGGGTACTCCGGCTTCCTCCCACCGTCCAAAAACATGCTTCATAGGTTAATTGGTTACTCTAAATTGTCCCTAGGTGTGAATGTGTGTGTATGGGTGTGTGATTGTAGCCCCTGCGACAGACTGGCGACCAGTCCAGGGGTGTGCCCTGCCTTCGCCCATGAGTAGCCGGGTTAGGCTCCGGCAACCCCGTGACCCCGAAAGGGATAAAGCGGATTGGAAAATGAATGAATAAATTTTGCACGTTATTTTAATGTACTTTTGTCTGGCTTTAACTTTAACTTTATTGCTGGTCCATCTTCTTTTCCTACATGTTACATTGTTCACATTGCATTAAAGTTCTAAATGGGTTTGGTGCAGGTAGTTTAATTAAAAATGTGAACTTAACAGACTCCCAATCGATGGAGAAGTTTCAGATTTGATGATACATTTTGTTCACCCAAAACACGTCAGCATTTTAAGCCTCTTTCAGAAAAAAAGTAGTCCTTCGTTCTGAGGCGCTGTCAGGGTTACAAGAAAAAAGGAGTATTAGTGTAATTTTGATGTTACTTTTTTTCATTGCAGCTTAAGAGAGAACAGAAGGTGCTTGTTTTGGGGTTTTTTTTGAGGTAGAGGTAGAACAGAAAAACAAAGTGGATGATATTTTTGCAGTCCTGATTTTTTTCCTCTCTTCTACTGTGTCTTATCTTTTTTTTTTTAAATATATGAACATCCTAAAGCCCAAGAGCACTTTAAGTACAACAGCAGCTGTAAAGTTCTGGGCTTTTTCAGCAAAAGCTTTAGCAAAAGTCTTTAGCTTCTTCTGTATTTTAGGTTTATAGCTTTTATTGTGCCATGATGCAGACACTCAACACCTTAATTGCTGCCTGTATCCTGATATGCTTTATTTTTCTGTAGTTTTAGCACCCAGTCCCGTTGTGACATTTTTCTTTATCTTATAGTGTGAAATCTCTCATCTCATGTTTAAATGAAAATTTTGATCAAATTAAATCACGAGGTCATTAAAATAATGCAATTCATGCACTAATATATAATGACATCCATGTTTTCTCTAGATAAAGTGAGCTATTGCATTTCTGACTAAAAAGTTTATTTCACTAAGGAATGTAGCCAGAAAGGGGACCAATACAGGGTCTCATTGTGCCAGTCCCAAGCCCGGATAAATACAAAGGATTATGTCAGGAAGGGCATCTGACGTAAAATTTTTGCCAAACTAAATATGCAAATCAGACCAATGATAGCCATACCGCCATTGGTGCTGCACACCGACAGGGTGCCGGTGAGAATTGGACTGCTGTTGGTTGAAGGAGAGGAGAAAGGCGTATTTGTAGGAAAAGAGAGAAGAGGAAAGTCATGAATGTTGGAATGAAAGTAGGGACTTTAAATGTTGTAGCTATGACAGGAAAATGTAGAGAATTAGTTGACATGATGCAGAGGAGGAAGGCGTGTCCAGGAGACCTGGTGGAAAGGTAGCAAGGCTAGAAGCTTAGGGTCAGGGTTCACGTTGTTCTTTTATGGTGGAGATGGGAAGAGAAATTCAGTTAGAGTTATCTTAAAGGAGGAGTTTGTTGGGAGTGTTGTGGAGGTAAAAAGAGTGTCAGCTAGAGTGATGAGTCTGAATACAGAAATTGAAGATGTGATGTTTACTGTTGTTAGTCGGTATGCCCCACAGGTAGGATGTAAGCTGGGGGGGGAAGGAGAAATTCTGGTTGGACCTCGATGAACTGACCACTATGGACATGATGGAAACAGAGGTGATGAGGAGGTGATGGGCAAGTTGATATTCACAAAAGTAACAAAGAAGGATAGATAGTTGATTTTGCAAAAAGATGGAAATGGCCATTGTGAATACATTCTTTGAGAAGAAGCAGGAACACATGGTGACCTATAAGAGTGGAGGTTGAAGCACACAGACTACATATTGTGTAGACAGTGTAATCTGAAGGAGATCAGTGTCGGCAAAGTAGTGGCTGGTGAGAGAGTTTCCAGACAGCATAGGATGGTGGTGTGTAGGATGACTCTGGTGATGAAGAAGATGAAGAAAGAAAGGGTAAAGGCAGACAAGAGGAAAAAGTGGTGAAAGCTGAAAAAGGAAGGGTGTTGCATAAATTTTAAGAAACAATTGAAACGGGCTATTGGTGGTCAGGAGGTGCTCCCAGATGATTGGATAACTACAGCCAATGTGATCAGGGAGACAGGTAGAAGTGTACTTGATGTGTCATCAGGAAAATGATAATATATCTGTGGAGGTGTGGAACTGCCTAGGAGAAATGGCAGTGGAGTTTTAGACTGGGTTGTTCAACAGGATCTTAAGTGGTGAAAAGCTGCCTGAGGAATGGAGGAGAAGTGTGATGGTGCCCATTTTTAAGAATAAGTGAGCTGTGCAGAGTTTGGCAACTACAGAGGAATAAAGCTGATGAGCCATACAATGAAGGTATAGGAAAGAGTAATTGAAGCTAGACTAAGAGCAGAAGTGAACATTTGTTACCAGCAGTCTGGTTTCATGCTAAGAAAGATCACTACAGAGGCAATATTTGCTTTGAGGATGTTGATAGAGAAGTGCAAAGAAGGTCAGAGGGAGCTACACTGTGTCTTTGTAGATCTGGAGAAAGCTTATGGCAGGGTAAGAAAAAGGTTGGGGACCTCTCGACTAGAATGCAGAGAGACTATCATCCATGAATTTAAAGCAAAAGTATGATTGTGGTTCACTGAAAAGAAAGAAGGACTATTTAGTTATTGGTTCAAAGTGAAGGCCGACTTGATGATAGCGTGCAGGTTGAAGTAACAACCCAGCGTACCTGGAAATGAGGTTGATCTACTTATTTCAAATTGCACCAAAGCTTCACTAGTTAAAAAAAATACATAAACCTGTAATGTGTATGCAACTGCAAAAAGAAAAGGCTGCTTTGTTAAAAAGTTCTTTAGACACAGCACAAAATGTGACTTTAGATTATCTCACAGTTATCTCGCCCCTCATGGGGAAAATTCTCAGATAATTGTACAGAAGACCAGAAAAAAAAAAAAAAAAAACAGACCACGAACAAAGAAAATGTTGTCAGAGTTCTCCTCGGGTGTTTTCTTTACATACTTTAACTCTAGTGATTAACACTTCATTAAAAAACATAAAATATGCTAACTATTTGTAGCAAACACATGAAAAGGAAAAGCAGTTGAAGGTTCTTTCAGTGCTCCACAGTCTTTTTTTTTTATTTTTCAAGCACAAAGGGTACTTAAAGTAAATGTTTAAATCTCTGTCTCCATTTGCCACATTAGAATGAAGGAAGAAAAGAGCATTTTATTTTGCTAGTCAAGGTAATGGATTTTGGCAGATTAGATTTCATCAGTTTTTATTGATGCACTGTGCGTTGTGTATTTCTAAAGCACTCTTGAAATCACTTCTTTAAGAGACACGAGCAGATTAAATGTGCAGAGAGTCATTATCCATGGCTGTCACAGCCTTCTTTCATAAACACAATAAACTGCAAATCCAGTAGTGACCCAGTAATATAATCAGCCTCTTCGCAAGGCTGCCTCCATTTCTCCGGCCTTCCTTTTTTCTTGTTTGTTTTATGGATTATTATTGGATTTTAGGTGCTTTAATGAGTGCCAACATCAAGTCAGTTTGTTTTGGTGCATTTTGTTTCATCCTAGTGCCTTCAGTGGTGCTACTTTTGGGGAAAAAAAGCAGTTAAAGTTGATTTTGTCTTTTATAATAGTTTTATCTGACCTTATCTGTTATGATGACCTCTTTTAAAGGCTAATTTTTTAATTTTATTTATTTATTTATTTTTCTTTAAAAAAAATATCTATATCTTGGATGCTTGGTCCGTCACAAGGTTGTGGGTTTATTTCTTAACACAAAGAGTGAAGTAATTTGTCTATCAAGTGGTGTTGACCAATCCTCCATCGTCAAAAACAATACACAACATACAAAAAACAGATTGAAGTGTTCCCCTTTTTTACTTATTTTACTCAAGTTTTAAAAGCACAAAAAAAATGAAAAGTTTCATGTTTAAAACAGTATTGAGCAGTTGATAATACCGGAGGATATTTCATTTAATACATCTCTATAGTTAAGATGAGAAAGAGCTATAAAAAGAGCTGAATGTCCTATTTATCATTGCCTGTAAAGGCTTTTATAGTTCTTCTAAGCTACTGTACATGTTGCAAGCATTTTTGAAGGCACATTATTTGACTGTCAATGAAAGTGGGGGATTTAATGAAATAAACGTTAGCCATAAGCCCCATTCACAGATTCTCCTTACGACTTAATGGGTCTGAAAAATCCCTTCAAGACTTTCAGTCTGTTGACTCTAAAATATTTGGACCACTATAGATACAGACTAGACCTAAAGACAAATCCTGAAGATGTATCCTTTTTTAAATAATTGAATGTCACATTTATTAATAAGGGTTTTTATTGCCTGAAGCACTGAGAATGTATTCAAACTTTTGGGTTAAAACATCTGAATAAAGCAAGAACCATGTGGCCAAACAGCTCTGTTTGTCTGAAACTCAATAAGTCTTCACATTTGTGTGTGCGTGTGTGTATGTCACTTTACCGTTGCTTTTTATACTTTTGCATGAGGAAATTATGTTAAAACATGAGTCTAGGTGTCCCTTTTTTCAGCGGAGTGATCATGTGGTGCTGTTACTCCCCTGCTATGTGTATATACCACATAAGCTCTGTCATATTTTACAGTAAAAGCTCATGAATAGTGCAATCACTGGTCTGTATTCCTGGGAATCATGATTTTGACCTTAATTGTAACTGCTGCTGGTATGTTCACCATTATCTCTCTCTTACATTTGTGGACCAGCTCTACATAAAGGCTTTATTCACACTGGTGGCAACGAAACTAGTGTGGTGTTATCTTTAATTGACAACAGTGAAATTGGCATTAACATTAAAATGTAATTAGTAAATCGAACTGGAAAGAACATAGTATAGGAAGATGTAATTGCAAGAAAAACAGCATCATTTTCAGTCTTGTAAAGGTAAAATTGTAACTGTTATTAATCTGGAGAAAACTAAATGACAATAGTAGGGTTCCTATTCTGTACTGAAAGTATCTACTGCTGAGAGTTTGGAGATGGACAAAGTTGTTGGGGTAAAAATGCAGCAGAATTTAAAGCAATATTAAAGACAGTTCGCTTCCCCACTGATTAGATACTGATGTACTGTCTGACGAGATCTTGTTTTGTGAATTTAAAAACTATCTGATTTAACGTGAAGCAGATATTGGTTAATTTGTTTTAGTGGGCTAACGTCCAAATATGTCTCAGTTGGCCCGGATTTCTGCTGCCGTTTGTTTTAAGGGTTACCACTATAAAAAGACTAAAATTAAAATGCCTGTTTTCTGGTTAAATCTGTTAAACACTGTAGAGCTGCAGCTCATAGAAATGTCATATTTAGACCACCTTTACAGTGAACTATGTGGTTTGCACCAAGGTATTGTGTTTTTTTGTTTTTTTTAAAAGAAGAGGGAGACTACCCAACCACACCACACCATCCCACAGTACATTTGACCCTAAAGTACAGTTAATTAACTGCTGTGATCACTCTTCTTCTGCTGTCTGGCACATGTAGCTTGTCCTAGTTGCAATGGTGTGCTGGTGTGCATGGTTGTATTTTGAGCAGAAAATATTATGGTGTTAATTGTGCTACTATACATTACCACCCACAACCTGCAACGAGTCTTTTACATAGACAAAGTAATAACCAGGAGAGCATTCAGAATGCAGCAGTGAAGTAACAACCATGGAAACCTGATGGATCTGGAGCTGAAGAAAAGTATCAACAAATAACCTAAATCTTCAACTGCAAACCTAAATCTTATGTTACGTCTTGTGTTCAGTGACAAGTCTTCCAGCTGGGAGGAAGCGTCTGCAGCATCAACTATTTAAGCACATGCAGTAACTCTGCTTCAACAATAATGACACAAATTTTGTCTTGTGAAGACAAAAAGCAATCAACCTTGTTGAAATGTTCTGCTTGGTTTGGTATAGATTGTCTGCTGTGAGTAGATCCTTTTATTGTCCACGCAAGTGATAAAGCTCAGATAAACCTAAGATCTCTGGTGAAGCTTAAACAAACATGTCCTGAAGTTTCAGACACCGTTTGAAAACAGACACACAATCCAGCAGACCAAGGAATGGCAGTTAGCAACGAAGAAGCAGAGTAACTTAAGTGGCATGCATTTAAACTAAACACAATTGGGTAAAAAGTTCTGTTTGGTGATTGTGCGGCAAGTTAACAGTTAAGGCCTTAGTCACAGGCTTGCGTACAAGGATTGACCCTGTTGGGTGCTGCGAGTTTTTGGGTTGTCTGGGCCCATGGAAGATTGTAGATAAGAGCAGCTGCATCTTAAGCTGAGTGGTGGTGTCTCTTCGTGCAGTTACCTTAACGGACGTCATGGAAATGGAACGTAAGATTGTTGTGCACGTGGTAAGTGTATCCTGAAGTATTTGTATGGATAATGCGAATTAAGCAAACTTATGACACACAGATGATGCTATCGTACTGTCCCTTTACAACGTTAGGTGCGCGTACTGGCTTTTTTACTGACCGCGTGCAATTGCTGGTTGCATAAGAACATTTTCACTTTGTGGGCTCATCTGGCAGTCTGCAATCTTAAAAATTGTGCACGGCGCTAGCGTGCCCTGTACAGGTTTGTCAATTTTTCACCCGCAGGCAGCCCATGTCCACCTGTGAGGACAGTTCTATAGCTTAAAGACCCACTCTGATGAAAATTGTGTTTTTGGTATTTTTAACATGTTTTTTAGGCATTTTTCTGATGATGGAGGACATCTATCTTCTACCACGACCAGGTCACAAATAAAGATAATCAAGGTTAAAATTGCGTCTGAATATTTCTTTATTCAAATTGTGGTGAATCAGGAGAAAAAATGTCATTTGAAAAAGATCACATTTGTGATGTAGAAAATACACTGGGCAGGCCACAAGCTTCCTGCTCTGCTCTCTTCTGATTCATCTACGTGTAGACAACTACATGCATAAATGTCTTTGTTTTCCCCATTCGAGCTAACAGTTTTAGGCAAAAAAACATGCTTCTGTTGTTAATGCTTGACAGTTAACTTAGATCTAAAGCAAACCAAGCCAAAGGGGGTGACATTTTTAACATTCCCTGCTCATTTGAACCAAGTTTACCAAAGTATCCTTTCCTTAGAAGCCCTTTCACTCATGGCATTCCCTGCCCAATCAAACCAAGTTTTCTAAACTATTTCTGCATGTGATTTGGGTTTCCTTTCTTTCAAACTACACTATATATGCAAACTAATGCCTGGAGCAAACCAAAACAAACTGGTGTGGACCTAAAGTTAGATACACAGGACTGAGTGCTCTGATTAATTAGTAAGCCCTACATGATCAAGTTTCCCATGTTCTTCTCAAGATAAGCTAAAACAGAGAGAGCTTTAAAAAAGACTTTAGACTTTTAAATCTGTTTAATTTTCAATTACTTTTGGTTGCTTTCAAGAAGGATAAAGTCACCCTATTTCCCAGTGATTGTCCTCCATCACTGGGAAAAAAAAAATTCAACTAAAAATTGAATGAACTGTGTATGTTTTCAGCTATTGGGCTGTATCAAAATTCATTGCGAGGTGCAGAAAGCAAAAATGCTTCACTTGTTCCTAAATCCTAACAGGAATTGCTTGAAAGTGGGGGATTGCAGAAATGGAAAGGGACACGGCACCAGGCCATATCTCTCCCCAAGCTAAATGAAAGCTCAGAGTGACATGTCACTAACAGGACTAGTCAAAGTGACAGAGACTGGGAGTGAGAGAGAGTCCAACAGCCAAAAGACCCAGCTGCCCATAGGAGTTTCACCTTGTCAAGGTCAGCTCTGTTAATACTGTGTGAGGGTTTAAAACCATTTAACAGCATTGTTACACTTCGTAAATCTGAATGCTTGCATGACATTCCTGTTGTTTGCAAAATGTAAGATTTTACAGCACTCTGATACACACACACACGCACACACGCATATACACACACAAAAAGCACAAATCCTTTTTTTTCTAAGGATTATGTTTTGGCAGAATATTTTTACCAATGTCCTCATAAAAAACTGACGAAGCTGTTGAACATTGTGGAACAATTTATTTGCTAAGGAGGCAGAAATTTGCCATGGTGTTGGCACTGACAAAAAAAATATTATGACAGCTCAAAATAGATAGAAGAAAAAAAATAGTTATATGTTTACGGTTACATTTGCTACATTATTTAAAACCTCTGACAAGGTAAGTGCAACTCACCTGAAGCTACTTGATTTAATGCCAGCAAATAATGCCAGTCCTTGCATTTATAACATTTCTAAAAGGTTCACAGTTTTTTTTTGTGTGTGTGTGTGTGTGAACGGCTCAACAACAAAACTGGGGTGGCTGTCTGACAATTTGGAGCCTGAGACTGTATACCCAGCAATGCCAATATTTTTGGAGGAATCAGTGTGAACAGGCGCCTGCTCTGGCAGACCTGCAGACTGTAAAGAAGCTCAGGATCAAAGACAGATGTTCTTTTGTTGATAACACCAGTCGCATTTTGGTGTCCTGCTCAGTGATATATGCTCAATTATGCCCAGCAACAGATCAAACTCATCTGCTGTCATTCACAGCATTTCCCTGAGCCTCGTCCTGTCACACGTCTGTGAATAAAAGTTTCCAGAATCCTTGCCAATGCTCATATGATCAAAGTTAGCAGTTTTTATATACACTTAATCTCTTTTTTTCACCTTTCACGGTCTCGCAGTTTTGTGGGTGTTTTTTTCAATCCAAAACTTTGCTAATTCTTCTTTTTTTAAAATGTCTTAGTTTCTGCATCCTGATTGGCCGTAGACCTTGTCAATCAATCTCCTCTGTGCTGTGTCTCCTGTACAGAATGTTTTCAGCTTGCCAAAACTTCATAAATCTTCCATCACAATCAGATCCTTCCATTCTGTAATACTGGACTTATTTTTCGATGAAGGTTTGAACTTTGAAAGTTTAAACAAGACAGAAAAGTTTTAAAATATTACAGTCTGCTTTTGAAAAGCGTGTAAAGTGTGTTGTGAGGTTTTACAGCCTTAAACTCTGTAATCCTACTATGCGGATTTTGCCTTATAGAACGTAACACTCACGATAAATGAGAGAATGCTGTACTGCATTTTAATGTTTAGAAAGATGTTAAAATGTACAGAGTTTAAGATCTGTTCCTGCTTATTAGTTCTGCCAGGTAAATGTAATTGTGTTAAACAAGGATGGGCAAACTTTTTGATTTGTAGAGCACAAAGGGTTCTAAGATTTGACAGGACCACACCAGGAGTACATGCTTGGAGTGTTTTGGTAATTCACCATATAAAAGAAAGAAATAACATGAAATATGGGTGAAAACATGCTTTTGTTTTGATTGGAGCTGATTATATATATATATATATATATATATATATATATTAAGACAGAACTGACTTTTGTTCTCATTTTAGTGCCAATTGCACCATTAAATTGATGTCTCTTAGGGAAAAAGGCAAACTCTGAGAAATGCTCATGAACGTTCAGAATCGTTCAGGTAGTGTTGGAATAATCAGAAAAATTACTGTCTGACTCGAAAAACACACAAGCATCAGAAAAAAAACCCAAAATCTTCCAAGACCAAATTCATGCAGAAATAACTTTCTGCACCGAAACAAAGGTTTATTTGTAGTGTGCCATCTATGGGTAGATATCAGAATTACAGAGAAAACAAAACATAGGATCATCAAAATAATTTGTTCCAGTTTGGCGGGCTACATTAGATAGCTTAATGAGTTGCATGTGGCCTCTTTGCCGTAGTTTGCCCACCCCTAGTGCACCTGTTAAAAAAAAGGAATATTAAAAATAAGGCAAGCTTTATACAGTGATTTTAAGAAAAGGACAACACCTGAGAATTATTGTTTTTGGTGGATCTTAAGCTGTATAAAAACTACATGTGATCTTTAGCTAATGGAAAAGCTGAAGATGCGTGTCCCCTATGCAAGCCTTTTAAATAAAAACACGCTTTTTAGTGAGATGTGATCATGATGCGGAGAAAAGCAACTTTGCAACTTTGTCATGCAGCACTCTACAAGATTTACAAGATACAGTGTTCCATTACGGCATTTTCTCGCGTTAGAATTAGTTGATTTACGTTGATTGCATTATCACTTCCCTACTGTGCAGTGCTGCATATCAGCACAAGGCTGTTTTTCTCCATTTAGGTATCTGCTTAAATTATATTAATGGCATCAAGGACTGAAGAGTTACTATAGTCATTATGTTAGAATGTGAACGCTAGAGCTAATGCTCCGGTGTAAAAGGGTTAGTTGTGGTTTTTTTTTTTTTTTTTTTTTGGAATGTCAGTCATTTTTGTCCATTTAGGCGTTTTCCATTCCGTTTAAGTGAAAAAATAAAGCTTGAACAATGTTCTTGATAATTTTATTATTAATATCCATTCATCAGTGGATAAAACCTGCAATAAAATGTGCATAGGTAACAATTGAGATTTATTTGAAAGTGTGATTAAAATATTTGGGCACACAGCCACATTTTCTTCCTCTTGCAAAATGAAACATTTTAATTTGGCTCCATAAATTTTCGATCTTAGTGAAATACAAGACTGACTATTTCCATATGCTGTGCATTTCATTTTATGCTTTGTACAGGAATGCACTTGCAGACCGATCATGCATATGAAACAAGACTCCACAGGGCATCTTTGGAAGGCACGTTTGTCCACCCCTTGGGTCCTCGAATAGTGATAGAACTAAAAGGGCAGAGTGACACACACCGGATTTACAGATTTTTAGCTGCAACATGATCTCATTACAACAGCAGGCACACCAATTCTGTACACTATGCAGCTCAAAGACAAATATGAACATAAAACATGAAGGCCTACTTGTTACCTTTGGTGTTGAATTTACTGAAAGTCCTTTTGGACAGCTGATCAATGGTTTACGTCTAATGGTCAAGTGAGATTGTGTGTAAGCTGAGGGAGGGCACGCTTTTTTAATGCAAAATTGCCACATTTTTTTTAAAGACCCACTTCAGTCATCTTTTAATCTATTTTAAAAGTGTTTCTCGTGGTCTTTTAATTTACAATTATGCAATTTTTAGCCAAAAAAAAAAAAAAAAAACCTGTCGTTTCTGCAGAGTGGCAGTAGTTTATTATTAGGAGGGACCATTGACATGAAGCTACCCGCCCCTCCTACTGTCCATGTTGCTGAAAGCTGACAACAGGGAACCCACGCAGCGTATTTTCTTTGTCACAAATAAGCTATTTTCCAAACTAAATTTTTTTGTCTGGTCCTGATTCACAACAATTGGAATACATAAAAAGTCAGAAAAGATATTTAGAGCTCAATTTTCTTTACATATGTCCTCCATCGTGAGAAAAAATGCCACAAGAACATGTTAAAAACAGCAAAAACACACTTGTCATTGAAGTGAGTCTTTTAAGATCGTGTAAAGAGGAATTCGCTTCCTCTCTATTAGGCTGTAAACTCCGCTTAAAAAAAGCAGAAATCTTGCTGTTGTAGTGACTTTGTACCTGACCCTACACATTCTACTGACATTTAACTGACAGCTAGGAGAGTGCTACATGACTGAATGCTGCAATTTTCCAATATGTCACGACAGGCTACTCAGCGAGTAGAATATTTGCTTGTTTGTCTTATTTTCAAATGCACAGGATGTGTTTTTGAAGCAGGGTGCCACTGTCCGCAGCCTCTTTGCAAAAGAGTGCTTTCCCGGACAGCAAACAGGATTACCACCGGACAGCCAGTGAGATAAATCTGGGTGTTCTTGACTGCTACACAGTCTGTAGATCATGTTTGCCAAGCATGCACATTGTGGAGGCCTTGTTGACAATTATAAACATGCATTATTTAGCAGCAGGGACCTCCATCCTTTTTATTATTCACCAACATCAAAGGGTGACAGCTGAAGTTCACACTCTGGAAATCATCAGGGGGGTTTATTTAGGCTTTATGGTTTGACACAAGCACTCAGCAGCACCAACATGTACACACAAATGAAAATAAATAAGTAAATACATTCTGAGGCCGTTCCTCTTAGAATCCAGTATTAAGGTCTGTTTCCTGTGCCTCATGCAAAATTGTAGCAATGGAAACAGACAGATGCCCCTAATGGATTGAGTCTGTATTTACGAATGCTTTTACACGCATTGGACTGATGCCACCTGGGCCTGCTGCTATTGTCCACTTTGCAGTCGTCTTTGCAGAAAGCTTCTTCATCTAATTGCAGGAGAAAAATAGGCATGAGGGGAAGGGGGCCAGGTTTTCATTCTGTTCTAAAGTGTCGGGGGAGAGGCTTTGGGATCTGTAACGAAGTTGAACATTGAGAATCTAGCGTTGTTGCAGGCAACTTTGGTGTCCGGGGAGTTTATGAGGTCTGTATGGTCGATGTTAGATTTGGAGAATGGTGACTTTTTGGCTCTTTTTAGAGGTGTCGGTCACTTATTTGACCTCTTTTACTTAAAGTTTGACGTCTTGTTCTCCCTAGAAAGCACATTTCCTTTCGCCCTGCTGAAGTTAGCACTCTAGTTTTTCTTAAAAATCTCTATCCTACCTCTTAGCTTCTGTTTAAGCTGTTTCTGCACAGTCCTCAGTAATCCGCTATCTCTGCCCAGAAGGCCCCTTTTCCTTTTTTTGATGCTGTTCTTACTATCAATGAGGCACCTCACTGTCCTTGTGGGCATGGTGTTCTCCACACACAATTGTATGCAGCCTGTCACACCAGTAATTTCATTCCTCTGCATGTGCATCACTATTTGCGGCTTTTAAGCACTCCTGTAGATTTCCACTCGCTCCATGTGGCCCACCTCCCTCCAGCGCCTTTGGTCACAGTTTCCCGCTTGGCGATGTTTGTTAGTTTGTGGGTGCAGATAATCATCAGATTTACCAAGAAAGCAGCCACTTACAAGAGGTTTCTTTATGTATGCTGATGCAACATGGTGCAATTAATCCAATGTTTTATTTCTCAGTAGGTATGATGGATTTGTTACACCAAAACATGAAAAGAATACACTTTGAGGATCCCTTGCTAGGCAATGCTGGAGTTTCTTTTAGCCTCAAAAAATGATACCATCACAAGTCACCATTGAAAACAGCCTACATACTTGTATTATAAAACTCCTCTATCTTCGTGTTGGCTCTACTCATTTCCAATAACATTTTTTACCTGCTATCTTTTAAAATATGTACTTTAAATAATTTTCCTTAACTATGGCTATTTTATCGAATACATGGGTCTGCAACCTGAGGCTCTGGAGCCACATATGGCTCATTTTTACCTCCTTTGTGGCTCTTTGGCAATCAAAAAAATTGTTAACAATTTCAGTAAATAAAGACTTTGAAGTTAATTTCTTTTAGTTAAGTTTTGTCATTCATGTTTAGAATTTTAACACAAGGGATAAAATTAACTATAAGAGTTGTCTATTATTAGAATAAGTGCAATGCACATTCTAGGTTATTTTTAAAAATTGTCAACATAGGATGCATTTTATTTTGAAGGGACCTTTTATGTGCTCATTCATCCATTTTCCATACCAGTTATGTCCCTTTTGGAGTCATGGGGCTGCCGGAGCCTAACCTGGCCACTCATGGGCAAAGGCAAGGGACACCCTTGGACAGGCCGCCAGTCTGTCACCGAGGCAGACTGGCCAGAATCACACACCTGGGGACAATTTCTTAGTGACAAAATAACCTATGAAGCATGTTTTTGGACGGTAGGAGGAAACCAGACTCCCCGGACGGGAAGAACATGCAACTCCACACAGTAAAGGTCTCCCATTAGTGACCCTGTTTTCAAGTCCCACAGCCAGGACTTGAATCAGCAGCCTTCTTGTTGTGAGGCAAGAACGCTGTGTCATTGTGTAGCCAACCTTTATTGTTATGCAAAAAATAATATAATTAAATTATTGTAAATATTTAAAAGGTACATTGTATAAATAAATGGTTTAATGTCACAAAAACATAAAGTACATTTTTTCCAACGGTGACTTTATGGTTATTGCTAGGTTTTGGTCAGTAAGAAAATGGACCAAATGGCTCTTTTAACATTGCAAGTTGCAGACCCCTGATCTAATATCTCAGCCTGTCTCTGTACTTAAAAGCAGGCTGAGTTTCACTGAACTAAGTTATTATGTTTGTCAGAGAAAAACCTAACCTCCCCGGATTATGTCCTTGCTGGTTCTCCAGGCTTATCCTTTTTATTTGCAAATGGCCTTACATCCAGAAGAACAATTTTGAAAAAAAATACTTTAAATCTCTTCCTTTAATTTTCTTAACTTTTTTCCTTTCTAACACATTAAAAACAGGTGAGACGACAGAGTTTTATTAAATAAAATACACAAAGGTTTGCAAAATACTACAAACAATGTGAACATTTATATCTTATTGCACAATGTCTACCAAAAGTAGCATAGAAATACTTCTAAACCGTTTTACTGTACAAATTGTGTACAAAAGTTACTATCCTGATAGTGTACTAATGTTACTTTTAAAATGTATGAATTTAGTCTCTCAGCCTGCATAAATTTGAATTTTAGAGAAGACTAAAGTGTATCTCAACCTGCATTAAAATTGTTTGTCAAAAAGGAAAAAAGCATATTACTCTTCATACTTTGTACTCAAATAAAGCATAATGGTGAAAGTAAATGCTGCTAGCACAAAAAAACTAACTACCTAGCTAATAAATGTGTTATTAGCAAGTGTCTAATAGCATCATTAGTGAGAAGGACTGTTAGGCAAAAAGTGAGAGAACCACTTTTTTGCAAAGTCATTGTTTGAATTAAAGGAAGTCTGCAAAAAAGAGGCTCAAAGTGCTTTTGAAATGATGTCTGTGTGTTAAAGGTGCTTTACAAACAAAACTGCCACGCCTTGTCAAATAGTATCAAGTTGACTTAACATGGTACTGGGTAAAGCATGCTCCCCATATTTGATGATGCATATAGAAACTGGGGATGCCACAATTCTTGATTTAAAACTGAACCATAGTTTACACCACTGAACTGAATTGTGGGGGAAGTGTATTGTTGCATCCTGACTGAATACCATTACGTCTATGTTTAATGAGGTTTACACGCATACTGTCCTAAATTTAGAAAAGATTGAATATTTACTGTTGTATTACATTACACCAGTCTTAGTATAAGTCAACTGAAAGTTTTTTTTCTTAATTATTACTTGTTAGCAAATTAAAAAAAATTGATTTTTTTTGTTGTTTTGTTAAACCAAAATCAAAAATTGAAGCGAAACAAAACAGCAACCTAAAAACTGAGGTTTGAACTTAATCCTGCATAAGTGTGTTGTTGCATCCCTAACATACACACACCTCAGAATAATGAAGGCAGCAATTTGGAGAGAAGGATTATAAGTTTGTATAAATGTTTATGCAAAGCATTATACAACATTTTGACAGAAATTGCTGATACCCAACCATATCTAAAGCCAAGTCATGTACAACTTCTTTAACTAATCTGGAATTTGTATGAATTTGTTAGGGTTATAGAAGCTTAGTTTCTTCATCAAAACAGTAAGATCCCAGATACAAAAGGATTTCCCCTTGCTGGGTGGCTGTGCGCCACTCCTGGACAAAGTAGCGTCACTGCTCCTCTACATCCAGAGAAGCCAGTTAAGGTGACTCAGGCACCTCTTTCAGATGCTTCCAGGATGCCTCCCTGAGGGTTTTTCTGGACATGTCTTACCAGAGGAGGCCCCAGGTAGGACTCAGGAGATCCTGGAGGGACTGTTTTTCTGATGGCTTGGAAGTGCTCCAGGGCTCCCCCTGCAGAACTAAAAGAAAGTAATAGAGAGGGAGGTCTGGAAATCTTTTGCTGCTGCACCCTGGAGTTTCATTTTTCTTTAGTAATAGGGATACATTAACTTTTTCCATAAGAATTTGGAAGCAAGAAAAAGTTCCTAAAATCAGGGCTACTCTGAAACAAATTAAGAAACATTTCTAAGATGATTAATGGCATTCACAGTATGTTTGAAGCTTTTGCTTCAAGCTTGCCTTCACTCTGGAGAATTGATTCTGAAGTTATAGATCAAAAAAATCTTCCTTGCTATGTTTGAGCTCCACAAGCCGTTCTGTCAACAGTGAGAGGTCATTTCATGACAGATGAGTGATTTACCATGCAAATAGAGCACAAAAAGACAACTGCAAACATTCAAAACAAAATTTACTGCAACAACTGCTTGATTGTTAAAGTTGTTCCACACATTAGATGTCAGATCAGGTCTTCCTAACCACCAGTGAGCCTTCAAGCTATTTTTATTGTTAATGTTCACTTATGAACCAAAGTCATTCTAGTGGTTCTCTTTAACGTATTCACAAATAACCTATCCATCCATCTTCTAAATTCACTTGATTCTCATTCTGGAGACTGCTCAGCTACTGAAAGGCCCCTGGACGGTTGTCCAGTCTATAGTGAGGCCATACAGAGAGATTTATGCCTAAATCACGACTACCCTTACAGTTGCATATAGGCTTCCTGCAGGCAAAACAATTGCAAATCTGTACAGGGCATGCAGGTAGCCTGTAGAAAATATTAAAGTCTTAAATGGCTCGTTGAGCCAAACGAGCAAAAATGTTTATGGACATTTTTTTCAATGGGCATGCTGCTGGTGACAGGTTGTGAGGAACAATAACGAAGCATTTTTGCGCAGTCGGTAAGGAGCCAGTGTGTGCACCTTACTAACAACTGGAGTGCTGCGTACAGGATGTTGTATGACAGCATCCCCTGTAAGTCATAAGTGTGAGTAACTTACTTTATCACTACAAATACTTCATGATAAACTTACCACAGACACAACAATGGTACACTCCATGTTCATTTTGTCTTTTAAGGTGGCCATATGAGCCTCAAGGGAAAGGCAAAACACACCTGCACTCCCCTTAAGATGCAGCTGCATCTGTCTACAACCCTCTATGGGGCCTGACGACCAAAAAACCAGCAGCACCCAAACGGGTCAACCCCCTCTGGTGCATGTGCCTATGGCATTAGGGACATTTTAAAGACACCAATTAACCTATGAAGCCTGTTTTTGGAGTGTGGGAAAAAGCTGTAGCGCCTTGATAAAACCCACACATATTCGAGAACGACATACAGTACCTACCTCCACACAGAAAGACCCTATCCAGTACTGGAACCATAGCCTTCCCACTGGAAAGTGGGAGTGCTCCACCGCAGCTCCTATAATTATATAAAAATATCTAAAAAACAAACTTAAAACTAAGGACTGTATTTGTGCTAACACTGTCTTCTTGTCATCAACCACTGAAGTGAAATGAAGGCTACATGTCTATTTTTTATAGGGAGAAAAAATAAAAAAACAGCAAATGATCAGCTTAAGTAAGTTAAACCATTGGTAGATATTTTTTTATTTGAACAATTACTAAAAGTTTTGATTACAAAACTGGAGCTTACTGTTAAAGGCTGTTTTTCTACCATCTTTATGCTGTGTGAGCCATGAGCAGAAGGTTGTATATCGGAGACATAGGCTAATCTTTGTTTAAATATTTACAGCCATTTGGTAAAAGATTAATCAAGTGACATTAAAAAAAGACATGGAGTGTCATTCCTGCAGAACAAGTGCACATCCAGAATCTACAGGACGCATACAAAAATGCATATAGTATGAACTTTACATACACAACTTAATTAGTTAAAGCTGATGATTATTTTAACACACTTAAGTGATTTTTTTTTGTTTGTTTTAATCTTTACATTTAATGAACAAGTATTTCTCTCACTGCCTCTGAGCCTCTAGACCAGGGATGGGCAACTCCAGGCCTCGAGGGCCGCAGTTTGTGCAGGATTTCCAGATATCCAAGCCCTACTCATGACTGATTACCTGCTTCAGGTGTGTCCAGCCAATTAGAACATGCCAGATCATGGTATGTTGGAAAACATGCAGGAATGCGACCCTCGAGGCCTGGATTTGCCCATCCCTGCTCTAGACTAAAAGAGGAAATGGCCATTGTTGACTTTGCTCTTTCTTAGCAGAACGTGAAACAGGTGTTGTGCTAGGGCTCATATCCGCTTTCAAGATCTGCAGTTTCTTTTGAAGAACGCAAAAGTTCTGGTTGTTGGTTCAAGTTTAAGTTGTAGGGTTATGTTTAAAGAAGAAAATTGCTTACAATCTTTTTTATTCTGTAGCAGCTTAGGCTTTATCATCTATGTTTAAGTGGATTGTTTTCAGCTTTTGACAAAAGTGAAAACGGATTTAAGGGTAGCGCCATCTAAAACTTGTGATTGTTAAAAGGAAGTTACATGTTTCATATAAAGAAACTAAATGTTTTTGTAAAATATTGATACTTTTAATTCACCAAAAGTAAATTGAGCTCCAGTATTACACTGTGGTTCCCTGATATAAGAAAAAACAAATCATTTGTTGTTTCTTGTTAGTAAATGAAAGAAGATAAGTACATGTAAATATTTTGTTGCTTTAGACAAAGTTGTTATTGTGGTGCTTTGCACATTCTTTTAAGCAAACTGTATTTCAAGTTGAAATTTAGCAGACTCTTTTAAATTCATTATAAAGTTTGCAGTCAGCAATGTGATCAATTGCAATTAATCACAGGATATATGCTGTTAATGATAAATAATCATTTTCATAGTATCTCAGTGTCAACATATATACATAAACACTAAAACCCTGGTCACCATACACTGTCCTGGTGTGGACAAATACTCTTAGGTTTGTAATAGGTGTTTGTAAAACTACCTGTTCTTGAAGTTCCAATAATATTACATTTCACCTGTATTGGCTGATGTTTTTTCAAGTCAAATCAGTTTACTGACATTAGAATAGTCTGCAGACTTAAAAAAAAAAAGTTGTTTCTTTGCTTTCCTTTTGAACCAAAGAGGGAAGTTTCACCAACTGCTAGACTGGGGCAGCATTTCCCAAACAAGTATTAACACCAATGAAATGCATCAAGCCACTGTGGTTTACAAGACAGTTCCTGTGAATTCTTACTGTAGTGAAACACAAAGGGTTCACTTACAATAGAACAAAGCGTAAAACTCCAATGCATGCCAGGGTTCACCTGATCAGTGAGTTTCGTTGAGCTTTCTCAGCCGCCAAATGAAGCAGACTATATAAGGAAACAAACTCTGATCAAAGCCCGTGTGCAATCAGTTTTAGGATTACATCCCAATGATTCTTATGTAACTGACTCATGCCTTTTCTTGTGTTTCTTGTTGGTGTTCTGTTCTCAGGAAACATCTTTGTGGTGAGCCTCGCAGTGGCAGATCTTGTGGTGGCCATCTATCCATACCCCCTGGTCCTCACTTCCATTTTCCACAATGGCTGGAACCTGGGTTCTGTCCATTGTCAAATCAGCGGCTTCCTTATGGGTGTCAGCGTCATCGGCTCCATCTTCAACATCACCGCCATCGCCATCAACAGATACTGTTACATCTGCCATAGCCTCAAATACGACAAACTGTACAGCGACAAAAACTCAGTGTGCTATGTGATTTTAATATGGGCGCTGACCGTGGTGGCCATCGTACCCAACCTGTTTGTGGGTTCACTCAAGTATGACCCCCGAGTTTATTCCTGCACATTTGAACAGTCGGCCAGCTCAGCCTATACAATCGCAGTGGTATTTTTTCATTTTATTTTACCTATCATGATTGTCACTTACTGCTATTTGCGCATTTGGATATTGGTGATCCAGGTGAGAAGAAGGGTCAAGCCAGACAACCGGCCAAAGCTGACACCGCACGACGTTAGAAACTTTGTTACAATGTTTGTTGTGTTTGTGCTCTTTGCTGTCTGCTGGGCACCCCTCAACTTTATTGGACTGGCTGTAGCAATCAAACCGGAGGTGGTGGTTCCCTTAATCCCGGAGTGGTTATTTGTGGCCAGCTACTTCATGGCCTACTTCAACAGCTGCCTTAACGCCATTGTGTACGGTGTGCTGAACCAGAACTTCCGGCGGGAGTATAAACGCATCGTAGTGTCTGTGTGTACGGCTCGCATCTTCTTCCAGGACAGCTCCAACGATGCAGGGGAGAGGCTCAAAAGTAAACCGTCACCGCTCATGACTAACAATAACCAGGTCAAAGTGGAGTCCGTCTGAAGCAGAACGTCAAGTTTTCTTTTCTTTTTTTTTTTTCTAAGAAACTGAGTGACAAACAAGCCAAATAACTACACAAAGCAGCTTGTTCTGTGAGCTGTTCAGACTGTCATTTCGTACGGTGCTATTTTACCTCTGAGAGCAATCACAGTAAGAAAAGAGAGAAGAAGGATCTCTATTCACGCACTTTGACTCTACAGTACATGTAGTACAGTGAAAGTAGGATGTCTGTTTTGTTTTTATGTTTACAGTGATGAGATAAATGTATCACACATAATACACTGTATTTATTTTGTATCAGATGTCATGTAGATATATAGTAAAAAATATTTCTGGTTCTGGGTATGTAAAGAAAAGTTTTAAGAAGCCAATAGCACATTTATAGAAAAGATTTGTTGAAAATGTTACTTTATGTATGAACTCATTTAATGACTTCAGAAAGTGTAAGCAATGAGGGTTGCTGCTTATCCCGCAGCACTGTCCTTATACAGTAGGTGAAATATTGCAATTATTAAGACAGCTATATACTGTATGCATGAATATCAGGATTTATCCATATTCAAAATAAAAATCTCATATTGATGATTATTAATAAATCAGATGAAGGGTTTGTTTTCTATCTGTGCCTATTTTGCCTGGTTTGGACGTTTGGTTGTTAATCTTTTTAAGTTGTTTAAGATAAATTTAGATCAAATACTTCAAACATGCAATTTTTTTCCCATTAAATTGATAGAGGTTTAACATTTTAAGCCAAATGTTGAGATACAATCTCTGTTCAACCCTTTACCACAAAATCTTTAGCTCCAGTGTTGACATTTTTTGGACTACCATGCCGTCAACTGTTTATGCGACTAATGTTACTCCAGTGGATTTTTAAGTGCAGAAAAGCAACCTTGCACTGATATGCAATCAATGTAGATCAGCTAATTCTGGCACCAAGAAAAGCGGCTTTTTACATTGGCTTTTCTCCGCGTCAGATTAGGTTTATTCATGTTGATCGTGCAACGGTCAGAATTGTGGTATGTCATAGAAAGCCTGTAATTTAGATGTGCTGGTGACATTTCCATTGTTAAAGGGTTGAATAACAATACCAAGTTACAAAAATCCAATCATATTTCTTCAAACGTCTTTAAAAGACTTAAACCACATCGGTTGTAAAAAAAAAAAAAAAAATTGGGTCAGCCATGTTTTGAAGAGCTGAAACAGGGAAATGTAATGTGTCAAAATGACTGTTTTTGATCAGGTGACTTAAACACATGCAGAAAGAAGAGATGTGCCATTGTTTAATGGTACATTTTAGACCATTTTAATTTAAACCCAAAAGAAACAACACTGCTGGTTTATTATATTTTATAAATTAATGCATTATCTTCCCTTTTGAACTGCTTTTATTTTTTTGTTACTTTTAAATTGGTAATATTTAAATTTCACACCAGAAATAAATAGAGTTGTTATCCATTAAACATTACAAAGTTGGAAAATAATCAAAAAACAAAGTGATCCACACACTTGGCTGTGGTGCCATGAGTACGCAGCCATAAATAAGACTAATTCTAGTCAATAAATGTGATTATAGTGGCCACATATCACATGAAAAAAGGTCATACATTTTTTTTTTTTATTGCTGCAGTGACATGAATATTACATGTTACATGAATATGATTGAGCAGACAGTAAGTTTGCCTGGAAGAGGGACAAATAAAGATGAATTGGCCAGACAACCTGAATTTGTGTGACCAGACCTTAACCTTGAAAATACTATTTTTATAAAAGACTTGGTATTAATGAAATTAATAATTCAGTATTTTAGCTGTTTTTACACTGTTTTAAGGAAAATGTTATGCTTGAAATTTGAACGTGAACTGGTGATAACTTCATTGCCTGCAAATGTCTTTATTCTAAAAGACCAATAATGAGTGAACATAATATATATTTTTCCTGATGGTATTTGACTCTTTCACTTTGTTTTATTTTGTGAGTTTTAGGTTAACTGCAAATGTATACATTAGTTTAAGGAACATAATTCATTGCATACAGAGTGATCCTTCGCCTGCTGCCTATTTCTTCTGGCGTCACCTCAATAAAAGGACTCTAACAATTACATATGAAGTTTTATGCTGGTTCCTTACTCAGTTGAAATTGTACATGGCCTCAAAGCCGCTGCAGTGCTCTGATGTATATAATCGTACATTAACTAATTGGTTTTTTTTAAGCAATTGTATTTTTTTCCATTTTTATAGTGAAGTGTTTGTTGCGTGGAGGCTAGTTGCTGCACCATGTGTGTCACATGGTGTGTGTGGGGAACCCTGCTAGTGCGACAGAAGGAACAGCACATAAAGCAATGATGAGGAGAATGGCTCAACGGTGCATTCGAATTCCACTCGGCTTACATAACAGCTCCTGACCATCATCCTCCAAGCAAGAGTTAAAAGAGAACGCTCCCGTTGAAATCCCCAACCCCACCCCACCCTCTATCAGTTTAATCCCAAGAGCTCTGTTTGTTTAGAAAAAGTGAATGGCATGATGATGGGCAAATCTACAAATCCCAGGGATTTACTCTGCCCTCAGAGTTTTGAAGTCATTTTGGCCCATTTTTATAGACCACAGTGAACAACAGAAATAACAGGCATGTCCGATGTGTAACGTGACCTGTCACGTGTTCAGCAAAGAAAAAAAAAGGCAGGTAAATGCGGAATGCCTCTTTCAGGTGGTCAGAGCCGCTGGCTTAAGCAGAGGATTTTTTAAAAAACTGTTTTAATGCCAAGGCTCATGCTATTTAAGTTTTAACAAACATACAAGAGTTTTTGAAAAGATAAGTGCGTACTTTTTTGCAAATCCAGCAGAATAAAGTCCATACATGTTATCCTGCTGGATAACACATGCTTTCATGGAAGTCATAGGCTGTTATTATGACATCTCAGAAACTGTAAACGAAAAATATGGCCTGT